>PVJL010014742.1:0-26915 GCA_004026885.1 Lyroderma lyra
GCGCTTAGTGAGTCAGACTAACGAGGGGACAAGTGCGCGTCTGTGCACGCGGCGGCCGGGCCGGGCGGCCTCTTGGAACGCGGCCGGGGACAACGTGCCGCCCCGCCATCTTTCATAAACTCTTCTCCAAGCTTCTCTGCCTCCTGCAGGCTCTGCTGCTCGTGACAGCGCTGTGCCCGCGCACGGCTCCCCCTGCCCAGCAATCCTGCTTCCTTTTCTTTCGTCACACACAGCCCGCTGCGCGCCTGACCCGGAGTTTCCGTCCCTGCCGTCAGGCTGTGTGCTCCTTGGGCTGCTGTCCCCCGTCCCTGCCCAGCACCTCCCCACGGAGGCCCTCCTGTAGGCCCCGCGCTTCCCGGAAAGGGCAGGGGGGATTCTCGGCACCGCACATTCCCCGCAGCTGTGCTGTCGCCTGCTCTTTAGAGCTCAGCACCTTCAGGATTTCTTTTCTTTCTTTATTCTTTTAGGTCGTTTCAAACCTGTAGAAGGGTTACGAGAGCCATCACCTCCCTTTTGTCCAGATGATCCGCCTTTCTCAGGCAGAGAGATACAGAAACTCCTTTTCTGACTTGATCACCCTACATATCCGTGTTTACCTTCCGCAAACACAGACCCTGCTCTCTTACTGCTATGAAGACCCTCCCCGGTGACACGTGAACGCTCGTGCTGCGCTGGGTCCCCAGGCCCCACCCCGACTCCTGGCCTGGGCGCCCGGCGCCCCCGGGGACGCGCTCCGGCCGGTTGGCGGTGTTCATGGGTTTCCTTGGATCTGCAACCATTGCCCTGCCTCACGTTTCCCTGGAGGACGACCCCCATCTGGATCCTTCCAGACTTCTTCCCGCTTGGCCACAGGTCGGGAATTTGTGCAGGCTTTCTCGGCGGGAGCTGTGGGGAGGCGCCGCCGCCCTCTTCTCATCGCGACACCCTGGAGTGACCCGTCCCCGCCCTTGATGACCGAGTCGGTTGCTGTTGGCCGGGTTTCCTCACCATGCTTCACTTGCTGAGTTCTCGGATCACCTTTTTCTCCGCCTGCCCAGCCCTGTTCGTCGCTCCTGGGATGTCCTTGCTTCTAGAGCCCCTCGCGCACATTTTCCGGAAAACAGATGCGTGTGGGTGCACGTCTGTACGTACATTTATAATCATAGCTGTGCAGGTGGGTAGGTGTGCATACGCATGCTCCCTGCCATGAGTCCTTTCCCTTTCAAATCTCTTTTCCCTCTTCCATGTTTATAAATACCTTCTCAGGCGGTGAGAAGCTTGGCTCGCTTTGTCCTCCCTGCAGCAGGGCTGTCCGGAACGTATCCAGCCACAAGCCATGAAGAGTAGAGGCATGTTTGGCTGGATTTTTTCCAGACAGCCCTCGTAGCCACTCCTTTGCTCAGTGTAAGCAGTCTCCTCAATGATCCGTAATTCTTGCGTGTCCACCCCCTCTGCACCTCCCATCGCTCTACTCTGCCTCCGCCAATGCTACCCACACCCGCTCCCACCTCTGTGTGACACCCACTCCTGCTCTGCCCTACGCCTTGTCCTCAGCTCAGGCCATACCGTCACCACTGCCTCCTCAGTGCCGTCATCTCTTCTCAGGATGGGAGGGGAGGGAGGGTGGGAAAGGCAGTGAAGACCATCCCTTATGCCTGTGCACTGATGGATGGATTTGGGGAACCCCAAACGCCTTCGCAAGCCTTTTGTATCTGTGTTGAGTGAACAAATATTTCTTCTCCATCCACTTACTCCCCTTTGCTCCCTCAGCATGGCCTATCTCTAAGGCCGTGTCCAAGTGTAGCTGAAAACAAATCCTTGCATAACATTCAGCGGAGCCAACCTGACATGAGGCTCTGACCCTAGAGAGGCTGATGGCATGGCTGGTGGTGTCACATGGCCTGCAGGTGGTGCCTAGAGGTTCAGCTCAGACTCTTTCTATATCCAGGTTTGTTCAACACCCTTCTTCACCATCTTGATTCTGTATCAAACTCTTCAAAAATACGGTAACGTTCATAGTGTCCGGTATCGCTGTGGACATACGGGTACCTGGTGAGAAACACACTCGTGTGGCTTTCCTATCCTCAGTGCCAGCAGTTCGAAGACAAGCCTGAAATCGCCTACGGTGCAAGGACAGCACCTTCCACGGCATCGTGATACCCGACGTCGTGTGTAATCTTAGCAGGGCTGGTGTTTTGTGCACTCAGAGGGCAAATTGATTCCTGAACCTTTGTTAGTTCTCTGTGTCTAATCAATAGGCAAGCTCCTCTGGGGAAACAAGAAAATGAAAGCCCGTACCTCCCCCACTGATTTTCCAGGCCAGCAGACTCCCCAGATCCCCTAAGTTTGCTGCCACTCACCTTTTCCCCAATTGAGAATTCTCACTTATTTTCCTAGGTTGCTTATTTGTGTAAATAATCTCTTCTCATGAAAACATGAAATGGATTATTGGCAACATCCTTAATAACCTTAATGGAGTAAAGCCACAAGCCAGGCCTAAGTGAAATTATCATAAATCTTGTGTCTCAGAAACTTGGCAGAGAGTTCCAGGTGGGCAGGGACACGGCCAGAATCTTAAGAAAACAATTCGATCCTAGAATTCATGGCAGAAATGGGGGGAGCTGCCATGACATGCCTGATCTCGTGAACGTTCAAGGTTCCCCACAAAGGGATGCATAAATGACAACGTAGCTCTTTCCATTAGAAACATCACAGTTCAGCCTCACATGTCACAAAGCAAACCCCAACTTGAAAACTACCTTTCCTAAAAAGGTAGACACATCCCTCGGCTCATGGAAGGAACTGGAGCGCCTCGGAGGAAGCACTGTGTCCCCAGTGGTGGCTATTAAAATTGCCTTCCAGCCCAACGTGCCCACGGTGGGCAGCGCGCAGGCTGGCCGCGGAGGCTGCGTGAGCTCGGCTTTTGCAGGTTGCATGACTTGGGGCAAGGGGTTGAAATTCTTGACTCAGTTACTTCATTCCTTAAGTGGGGCCGGTACTCTCCGTCTCTCAGGGAGGCTATAAGCATTGAAAGAGAGTTTTTGTTTTTGTTTTTGTTTTAAATGCTCAGCCAAGCACCTAAGCACTTGATGAATAGTAGCTGTGACTCATTATTGCTTATTGGTACTTCTGGCCACTGAGCTAAGGGCATCATATTATTTCCCTCATTATTTCTCACAGAATTAGATATTATGAAAAATGGTTTTGCAGAGAAGGAGACGAAGTTTTAGCTTGGATAACGTTCCTGTGTTTTCCATAGTTAGGATGTGGCATGTTCCAAAGCTGATGTAATCTTTCCATAAAGCTAAGCTGCCACTCGCGCATTGAAAATAAAGTTTCTGATGGATTGCAGTTGGTACACGACTAGGAAGAATGACGTGCATCTCTATTTGTGAGTGCAGTTGGGCTGCGATTCCCCTCTCTCCTAAGGTTTTTGTCTGCTCTCGGTGACAGGGTTTTCCTGACCTGATCCAATCGGTCGGGGATACGCTCTGGTTTCTATCATCTGGAAAAATCTGCATAAAATTGAAATGATTTCTTTCTTGAAAGTTTGGAAAACGTGCCTCTACAACCATCTGGCATGATGTTTGTTCTCTTTGCAAAAATATGTTTTTACCACCACTTTCATGCCTTTATCCATCTGGACTTGCCCCACTTTACCTCCTTGCTGCCATCTGATTAAAGTAATCGTCGTCTTGAGGCCCAACGTGATCCTTCCTTGCTTTTACTTTTATCTGGACTGTAGACACTTTTTGTTATTCTTTTCACCCACACGTATTTCCAGGCATTGTCTGTTTCATCTAAATATTTTTTAAAATCGACTTGCAGTTTTGATATTCGTCACCTATTTTAGCTGTATGTCCACCTTTTCACTAAAATCATTGCATGTTTTCCTTGTCTTCTTCTGATGAGTCATGCCACAGGCTTAAGTTTTACATTTGATCAGAGAACCCCTTTTTGACCTTTTTCATCTTCTCCAGCAAATATTTGTTTTCGTTTTCATAGATGTCTGCCTTGTATTTATCATGGTTTTTTCTTTTGCTAAGTGTGGGCTTATCCTGCTCATTTTTATGCACTTAAGATTGACATTCAGCTTATTAATGTTGAGGCTATTTTCTAATATAAGTTTGGATTTTAATATGTAGCGTTTCATTGTTCCTCAGTGGCAGGTATCTTTTAATTTCTTATTGATAAAATATTATATGGGGGAAGAGTAAGCCCGCAAAGATCACACACGACTGAATAAAGATGCCATCCTTTTTATGAAGTTAAAAACAGCTTATATCATAACGCATTTCAGGAACAATTGGAGATGGAGTGTTATGGACTGACTGTGTCCCCCAGTAGCCCCCAATTCCTATGCTGTGGCCCTAGCCCCCACTGGGATCGCCTTTGGGATGTAATGAGGCTTACATGAGGTCTTGAGGGTGGTGACGTCGTGATGGATTCAGTGTCCCTGTAAGAAGAGGAAGAGAGAGATCCCTTAGTCTTTCCACTCCCACAGCCCAGGAAAGGGACGAGGCAGCAGCCTGCAGGCCAGGAGGAGGGCTCTCACTAGACCTCAGCCACCCTGGACTTGGACTTGCAGACTCCAGAACTGTGAGGAAATAAATGTCTGCTGGCGAAGGCACCCCTTACACGGCATTTGTTACAGCAGCCTGAGCTGACTAAGCCAATGCG
Organism: Lyroderma lyra; assembly: GCA_004026885.1. Lineage (NCBI taxonomy): Eukaryota > Metazoa > Chordata > Mammalia > Chiroptera > Megadermatidae > Lyroderma > Lyroderma lyra. Next base: position 4,660 of record PVJL010014742.1, read on the forward strand.
ATGAAGCCAAATAAAAATAAAAGCAAGGAAGGATTGCCTCGGGTCCAAGATAATGACTACTTTAATCGGATGGAGGCAAGGAGGGACAAAGGGGGACGTCTGGCTGGATAAACGAAGCTTATCGTCAGGGTCGTCGCGTTGGTTTTGTGTGTGGCGTGCATGAGTGCTTATTGCCTTCTTCAACATAAGTTCCTAAGGAAAAACAGGGACATTTTCATAACTAACAGGGACAAATGCGACCCCTGTGCCGATCCTTGTGTCAACACTCGGCGAGTCCTCACAAAGGCCCCTACGAGTGGAGTCGTTATTTTCTGTTACAGCAGTTGTTATAGACCCTAGTACTGAGCTCAGTCAATGGATCAAGTCCTGATCTATCGATCAGCTGTGTTAGAGGCCATGACTGGGGTCACTGGATAGGAATTATGGAAAAGCAAGCTGAAGCTTTTGGACAACCAGGTCTACAGTTGTGTAAGGCAGGGAGCTCCCTGTCATGGGAGGATTCTAGCGGAGACCATTCACCCCTTCCAGGAAGTGCCATTGGGTGAGGGACCTGGCTGCATGAGCTTCTTAGACCCCTTGGTGTGAATTCGTGCCACGGGCCGTGGAGCAGCCAGGCTGCTCGCTTGCTCACCTACCATGAGGGTTGTTTTCGGGCGAGTCCGGCATGGCAGTCACCCAGGCTCTAGGGTGTCCTGCACCTGAGTGGAAATCCCACCTCCAGAGCTCACTAGCTTTGTGCCCTTGTGATAAATGGTTCTCGGTCCCCAGGCCTCAGTTTCCCCATCTGTAAAAACAAAACCACAGAATTATCGCGAGGACTGTGGACTGTTCCCGCGCCGTGCTTGCACTCACGGAAAGGGCTCTGCAGTGCTGGACACTCGGCAAGCAGACACGCTGCGGGGACGACACCAGCGCCTGGGTCCCCGCGAGGATGAGCTGGTGCTTCCATGACGCAGAGTGACGGCCTGGCTGATGAGGGGGACGCCGGGCAGGAAGTCACCTGGGGAACGTGACCTCTTTGCCTTCCTCTCCCTGCTCACTAGCACGTGTGCTCTGAGTGGACCAGCGGAGCTGCCTCTCCTGAGTTTCAATTATTGATCACACCTATTGTGTGCAGTGACACGTGTGGCAGGCATAAATCCGTGGGTTCTTCCCCCCAGAATGCTTCTGGGCAGGTTATACAGTGGAGACCCTTTAGAGCCTCACCTTTGAAGAGCAGACATTGATTTCCCTCACAGCCTCTCCTCTCACACATCTCGGCGTCTCGGGGTTTCCCTGCAGCACAGGGCTAATGGCTGTTGATGCCGATCAATGCAAAGCTAATTAATTTACTTCACAGTTCGCATGTCCTCACACTACCCAATGGTGCAAATGATTTGTTGTCCCTGGTATTTGGGACGTTTAGGAGTCTGTTCTTTGCCTGTCCTATTCCAGGGACAAATGACACCGATGACTCGGGATCTGGATTGTGAAATTGCAGGGAACGCTGGGATTCTGTCACATCCATGCTTTTTAACCAGGGAGCCTCCATGACAGTTAGGGACTATGTACTCCACATAAGTGTAATTACATTTTGATACTGTATAGAATTAGTAGTTGATTTTAACTATTTCTAGAAAGTTCCAACACAGCATGAGAGGAAAAGGATCGCTTTCTCTCTCTGGCTCTTTCACACACTCAGGTAACAGAATATGATGAAAATAAATACATATCCATGGAAATTGTTGTCCATCTTGAAACTATAAAATCTTGGCTCCCCAACTCTAAAACATCTTTCCTTCATGATGACAGTAAAGATTTAGCTATTTAATTTGAGCTTTGAGTTTGATATTTAGAACTATTTAGAGGATATTTGATGAACCAAAGATTACACTTTGTTATATGATGGTGTAATTCAAGTATGTCCTACTGTGGTGATAAAATTTATGGGCTATGGCATCCACTAAACTTGAATCTTTCCTCTGAAGCTAATAGTGACTAGATTGAGATATGTGTATTCTTTGAGTCTCAGGCTCTTTGACTGTAAAATAAGGGTCGTAATATCTTATGAGGCTACTTCAAAAAATGAGTATTCATACAAAAGGTAGAGCTGATTTCTTGGTATAGTGAGTATGCTATAAATGCTAACCACTGTTGTTGTAGGTGTCACCATTTAGTAGTGCATGTCCTTGCTCTACTCTGTACTCCAGAAACAAAACACAATTTAAGTGTTAAATAAACTTACATGGAACATCTCCTCCTAGTTACTTTAAGGAGAGGTAATGGGGCTATTTGGAGGGCCATATGTTAAAGACCACGACTCCACTGTGTAGTTAGTCATTCATGTGTGATTTGCAGAAGCTGCTCACTGTAACAGTTTTTTAATTAAAATACTTAGGAAGAACTAATAGCCCCATCCCAGGTAGTTCTTATCTCTGTCAAAGCTAAGACTCATGCAGTGTGTATTAAAAACAAGATTAAGGTGTAAATTAGAGTCAGTTCTACAGATATGTGTGACTACTCTTTGTCTCTTAATTGGAACACTCCTACTGGTTCATTTGAAAAGGAACTCCAAAGTAATATCTGATTTTCATGTTGTCAGAGGCTCGCAGAAACTTTAAACTTGCAATTTAAATGTAACACCTCCCTGAAGAAACTAGCACAGCAGTGAACGTAGTAGCATCATTAGGGGTCAAGATAAATTTTAGTGAGACTGGCAACCGTTGATGGTGACACTTTGTACAGTTTGGGGCAAGACATTGTCTACCGAGAACACAAATGCATTTAATATACCTGATTTGGGGGTGAAAGAAACTTTTTCACAGACTAGAGATGACTGAGAATGAACCTAAGTATTACATAGGTTGCGTAGGTATCAGGTGACAATCGAATGGGCTTGGCGTTAGTCAGACCGGGTTTGAAACTCAGGTCTACCACTCGTGAACTGTTTAACTTCAGGCAAGTTACTCAGCCTCCCACAGTCCTCTTTCATGTCTCAAATGGGGCTAACAGTGGGTTCCTTGCATGCATAATAATGTACCTAAAATAGGAACTGACATGTAAAAAATGCTCTGTAAATGGCTACTTCTAATCTGCATGATTTAATTAAATATTGCATTTAACTGCTATTTAACTAGCTAATGAACTATGAAAGTTTTAGTTAACCAATGATTAATGAGCTATAATTGTTTTTTGAGCTATAAGAATTACCGCCGCACCCACCGCCACCACCATTGTCAACTTTAGATTGCACACGTCAGAACACGCGGCCACTGACTGGCGGGCCTCCGCCGGGTCCAGCTGGTCCAGGGCCCAAGAGCCCCCCTGCTCCTCGGCCAGGGCATCGTAACTTCCTCTTCATTTGGGATGGAGAAGACCCTACTGCTGTAGCTAGTTTTTGGTTGGCCATCCCCTTGGGAGCAAATGAGAAGTAGAAAATAGTCCTGGCAGCAATCCGGGTCATTCTCTTGAAGAGGAGCTTTGGTGGGGTCGATGGATTAGAACGTAAAATAGAGCCCTCGCGATGCCATGATGGCTGCCTCTGCCTCCCTGACGCGGTGCTGCTTTTGTCGTCTCACCGCCGCATTTACAAATGCACAAAGGCTCCCGCCAGTGGCAGGTCCACCTCCAAGGTGCCTTTTCTCAGACACGCAGGAATCCTTCGGTCATTGCCCCTGAGTGTTTGCATGTGCAGGAGCTGAGCAGAGAGGTGGCTCATTTTTAATTGATATTTTAAACACAGTTTCTTGGGGGTGGCCATGTGTTCAGCCCCTAACCTCTGGTTAAAGAGCCCAAGCTGGCACCGGCTCATTAACTCTAACAGCGTGGCCTTTAGCTTCTCCGCCATATGCGAGGGGCCCGGCTTCACTTCTGCTGTGTCATGTAAGGAAGGGGAGAGACAGACCACAGTTTTTTCCTGGAGGGCTTAGGTCTTTAAGTGTTATTCTGAGTCTGAGTTTCATTTTAATGAGACAGTGCCGGGGAGTGGGGGGTGGGGGGGGTAGAAGAAACGTAGAACGTCATTGCTGCAAGGAGAGGGCCCCACAGCCAGTGGCCCGATAGGCTTCGTACGAGGCTGCAAATTATGAACTCAGGTAGATGCTGATAAAGAGGCAGATTGCCAAATCCGAATCTGTTAGGGAACGTTGCAGATTAAAACATTTTCCGCTGATGATGAGAAGTGGCAGTGTCCTCCTACTTAGATGCCAAATCCAACGTCTTTACTTTTGCAATTTATGTGGCAAGGATGAGTACTTCATGCCAAGGCCTTCCGCTTTCAGGGAACAGGCCTCACCTTTCTAATTTGTACAGAATTAGCTGCCAGCACAGGAAACTCCATGTGACCATTTTGTCCTAGCAGGTAATTTTGCAAAACATTTAAAAAACATATACCTAATTAAAATTGCATGACCCTGCCCCTGGCCCCAGCACGGCCTAGCTTTAAGGTGGTGGGTATATACAGCTGTGCCTGTGTAATTTATTTTAAGGAACTAAACTCAAAGGTAGCTTCTGAGGGCTTAGTCTATATCCTTGTAATATTGCTGACCTCTGTCCAAAACCCAATGAGGTTTTTTCGTTCTCTGGGGAAATAACACATCTCTTATGCTTTGAGCTACTCGTACAGTATAGCTGATCATTTCAGAACAATCCATTTTTACTTCTGAAACATAAATGCCAATCTTCCTGTTAGAGAACCAAAAAGTTTTAGATATTTTGCTCTGGTTTGGAAAACACCTCATTCTTTCCTAGTAAAGGTGAGCCTCTGTGACATCCCTGTCACACGGTCCCTGCGGTACATGCTGGCGAAAAGCCTAAGAAACAGTATTTCTAGCAGCCAACGCCCTTTCATGTCTGCGTGTACTTGTGAGGTGGCGGCCTAGAGTAATTGCTATCTGACATTCCGTTTGGAGTCTCGATAATTTTGCCTCAGTTGAAAATTTTAGCTTGAACACAGCTCACGTTGCACACACCGTCATTGTGTCTTTTTCATGTGCATTTTATAATACTGTGGGGGGCGGCGATCTTATTTCTTAACAGACAACTATGTTAGCTCGAATGGAATTGCCTGCGAAGGGATATGAATCTGACCTTCACATATGAGAGCACTTTCCTGTACATAAGTTGTGTGATAACAGCATTTATCCCATTTAAGATCGAGTGATAATTTGAGCAAAGAGAAATACAAAGGCAGCAAAGAATGACAGATGCAGCTAAATACTCAGGACACAGGGTGAAAGGCAGGGCCTCTGAAATGGCATTTTTGTCCTCAAATATTTTATGGTTGCTGGGAAGGTCAGGAATTATCTTTGAAATGCTACTTTTCTGCTAGAGCTTTTCAATCGTATTTATGTGGCCACACATTGGCAGAGGCCCCTTAGCCCATCTGAATGCCAGCGGGTCGTAGGGCATCATTATGGGAGAAGAGCAAAGCCCTGCACCTCAGCAGAGGCTCCTCTTTCCATCTTAGCATCTAAGTCCCCTCATTACCTTTAAATAGGAGTTCTCAGGAGATTTCAGAAGGGAAATTATAGTGTGTTAACACAAAGGAGTCGTTTATTAATCGTGTATTTTAAAAAATAATTTCCCACAGCTCCAACATTATTTTGGAAGACACAAATACTACTTAAAGTGCTCAAGGACCCGGAAACCTGTTTGTGGATTGTGTGGTCTTTCTATATTCTTGGTGTCCCCTCTCTATAAATTAAAATATATACGTGCCTCTGCCTCTATGAAACCTATAAATCTCAATGCAACCCTGGCCTCCCTCGTGAGCAATCATGACTGCTTTTTATATATTAAAACGATGGGGTCGTAAAGGCTTGCTGGGGCTTTCGGAGTGGGCATGCATGTTGCGCAAGCGTGGTCAATTGGGTGCTGGGGAAGCAGGGAAAAGATGGAGTCTGGGTCGGCACCAGCACCTGCGAAAGCAAGGGGCAGAAGCAGGGGGATGCACAGAAGGAGCTGGCCTCGCAAAGCACCTCCCAGGTGCGCTGGGAGCTCTGGAGGAGTCATTGTCCACCAAGGCTGTCCTGTGATGAGCTGAAATGGCAGTTGCCTGCTCGGCTCACTCAGTCCCAAGCTGCTGGCTGCCCAGGAAGGGTGTGAGCTCCGGGGACGTGGCTGTCTGTGCCGGAGGCCCTCTTGTGGGGCACCGTTTGCAGACCACTTGCCTCCCAGTTGGCCAGTGAGCCCTTCCTTGAAAGGGAATTTGGGTCATGCAGGCCTGTGTCTACCATCTCGTGTGTGTCCCCCACCGCACACAGACCTAGTTTATCTGGCACAGAACTACTGTCTTCCTGCAGGACAGCTGACCCAGACACGATCACTGACCTTCTGTTTCTTTACATGACGCGAGGGCTCTCCAGAAAGTACTCAGCCGTGTATTAATAATACGAAAAATAGAGGGATTTATGGCTGGAATTTTTCCGGACAGCTTTTGTGTTTAACCATCAAGAGGCCTATAGACTCTTCCAAGAATGTAGCAATCCAATGAGACCTGCAGAGGAAAAACTAAAATGCAAATAGGTGAATAAAATTAGAGCAGTGAGACTTTTTACAGTATATAGACATGAGGTGAGGGCACTGCTGACATCTGGGTGTTTTGATAAGATGGGAATGTGAAGTAGCTTGTCAGTGACATTTATGGAGCTGTTGGTTTATGTGCAAAATGATTTACATCCCGCCATCTCATTTAAACCTTGCCGCAGCCCTAGGAGTTCAGGCCTGTGTCATCATTTCCAGTTTACAGATGAGAAAGCTGAGACCAAGTGAATGTCTGCAAGGTCTCAGAGCTATCAGGGAATGAAGCAGGGACAGAAACCCAAGTGGTCTAGCTCCAGCTCACTTTTAACCATTCCCTGAGAGTTTGGCCATTGTTATAAATGAGTGCACCGGGAACATTCCCTTTGGGTGATGGAACTATAAGCACCTTGGTGTATTAGGGATTTAGGGTCAGGAGGTGTCAGACACGGTCCCTGCCCTTTGGGAACCCACAGGGCAAGACTTCTGCACCCAGTGTTATAAACACACAGCTCTGCACTCTCCACACACGTGCTTAAGGAGCACTGATGGATTTCCACGGGAGGGGCGGCTCATGCCACAGAGGGTGCTGCTATCAGCTGGGTCTTTACATTTGGTTAAAAAGAATGGTTTAACTCACTGGGCGAGGCAGGTTACCCAGAAGAGGTGTGACCTCTGATGGCATTTAATTGCCAACATTCACAAATCGGGAGATTTCACACTGAAATTTTATTTCTGTGGTTTTTATTTTTTTCTTTTTTAATGGAGATCTGGCAACGTAGGGTCCATGTTCCTGTGAGATGGCAGCCCCCTGGAGGTCGGGGCATTTGCCACTCTTAAAGGGCCCTGTTAGGCATTTAAGGTGGTGACCTCAGCAGGGACACACACGTAAGATGCCATCGTTACCTTATAATGACAAGATGGCATTGTGGCTCTCTGAACAGAACAGGGGAGCTCCGCGGTGTCGAGGGAGTGCCTGTTCTTGGGGTTAGCAGCTGAGGCTGGAGATCAGGATCTCACCTTGTCTGTCCTTTGAATTACCTGGGGCCACAGGGCCCCTGGCCCACTGAGTGACAGCTCTGCCCTCTTCTGACCTTTCGGTCCCTGGCTCCTGAGAAGGGCTCTCACCGAAAGTGAGAGGTGGGCTTCAGTGGTGAAACACGAGGCTGGGAAAAGTCGGCCGAAGAAATCATCTTTGAGAGCGAGTTTCGCGCCGGCTTCTCCCCCGAGGGCCTTGTCACTCCCAGTCTTTAACACCAGGCCTGACAAATGTTTAGAAAATGTTCCGGCCAGAACCATTTTGCACCAGGAGAGGACAGGATGTCCTGATAGATTTTTTTTCTCCTTCATCTCTGCTGTCTGTGATCCTCTGAGTCCTGCAAAGGGAACATAGATCTCAGAGGCTGTTCTCGGGCTGGCGTTCGGTGCCAGAAGAGAAGGATAATGGAGCCGGGGCTGAAGCAGATCTTTCCAGAAGGTGGGAGGGGAGATAAGGAAGCCTCCTGCCTGCTCAGGGAAGGGGACCTCTTGGTGGGCTTATCCTTGTAAAGGGTGATTTCTGAATGGGCTGACCAGATGTCCCATTTTAATCAGGACAGAAAACAACAGTCCTGTCCCATTTCAAACGGTACGTCTGGTCAGCCTCCTGACACCTTGAATCCAGCCCAGGGAGACTGGGCTGACCAGATGCACTGTCTGAAACGGGGCAGGACCATTGTTTTCTGACCTGTTTAAAATGAGACGTCTGGTCAGCCTGTTTCTGGAGGTGCTGGTGGGGAGCAAGGCAGCGTGTCTTCATTGGCGAGGCCGCACATTTGCTCCTACGGCACGAGGGAAATGTTTGGGGCGAGCAGCAGTGCTGTCACGAAGGAGGGAGATGATGGCGGGGGGCGGTGCGCACGTAGGGGTGCGTGTTCCACTAACGGCAGGACGCTGTGCGGGCCAGCGGCTTTCTCCCTTTCGGTTCTGGAAGGGAGCTCTTCTTGGTTTTCCTACTAAAAGGTTGCGTTGATCCTAAGGTGTAAGGAAAATTGGTGGTGGTGGCGCAGCTCTGGTGGACGCTGGGGGTTTGGCCTCCCTTCCATTCCCCACTCCTGCTTCTCAGGCACCATCACCAAATGAGGGCTCCCCAAAAGGCAGATAGGAAGACTGGGAAAGAACCAGAATGTGTGCACAGTGTTTTTATTTAAACCTCATAATTACCCTGTGGCAAGAATAGTATTCCTCTCCATTTTGCACATAGGGACACGGGCGATGGGGAGGTAACCAGCTCCAGCAGACGTCTTCCTGCGCGCATACTCCGAAACTGGGGTGCGGCCCCAGGTCTCTAAGTCTGCATCCCTGCTCTTCCTGCCCGGGTACACAGCAGCACCCCACAGCCCAGGAGAAGGGCGGGGGTGGGGAATGCGGTGGAGGGGTTACGGGAGCTGAGCCCTGTCCAGAAGCTGCTTGGGGATTTCGGTCCATGCTGGGACTAGTAGGCACAGTCCAGGTGCGAAGGACCCGGGGAGAGGCTGGGGGTGACTGGATGCACGAGATTTGAAAGCACATCTGGACTTGTTTGTTAGGGTTTTGCAATCCAAGGTAACCTTGAACTCTGCCAGCCAGGCAATCAGGATGGAAGCACTGCAGTCTGAGCCCGGTGGGGCCATGAGGACAGCAGAGTGGGACATGTGGGCATGGGGGGCAGGACATGCAGGCGGAGGGTGAGACTGAAGGGGGAGGTGGGTGAAGCCGGGAGAGACAGGATGACTTCCGGCGTCTGAATCTGAGAGAACTGGGGGGAGATGGTGGGAGGAGAATGTGGGCGATGGTTGTAATGATGAGTGCAAACACTGACCTCACGTTCGCTGGGTACCAGCCACTGCCGAAGCTCTTCTGCTGGCTGCCTGCAGCCCTCCGGAGCAGACACTGCCGTTACCCCCATTTGTCACGGGAGAAAACTGGATACAGACAGGCGTGGGCACCTGCCCAAGGCCTCGGGGCTGGCCCGTGTCGCAGACGGCATTCCGGTCCCAGATCTGTTCCCTGGACCCCCGTACTGGACCACACCCCATAGTAAGTGAACCTGTGCTGATTTAGGAACAGATTTAGGAACAGAGAAGAACTTTGCCAGATTTTGATGTAGAAAATCAATTATTCCGAACTTACAGTCGTTTACTTACGTCAACCAGCATTTCTCCAAGTGGGTGACGTGGCGCACGCATGAAAGATGTCGTGAAAACTTCTATCGGCTTGAGGAGTAGTGACTTAAAATTCCTCAGGCTTCGATCCTCCAGGATGTCACAGGCTCTTTCACTGGGAGAATGCACCCTAACCGTTGCCAGAGGGGACTGCAAATAGTGTTCCTAGGCAAATTCGAAGAACCTAACCCTTTTATTGTCCTGCAAAAAAGAAAAAATTAAATTAAATATAAATTCACTTGTGTGTCTCCAAGCACAAGTGTTGTGTGCACGATTTGGGAGACGATGGCATAGACCTTCTGTTGTGTTTTGGACCAGAAGCGGCACCGTAACGAGTGAAAACGGACCATTTGGAATTGAGCACACGTCCAGCCTTTGCTGGAGACTCACGTAGTCAGCACTGCGCCCAGGCCCCTCTGCCCAGCGTCTGCGTTTCTCTGGCTCGGTGGCGTCTGCTGAGTCCGTGTGTTCTGCCCACGGCAGGCGTCCTTGCTCCCCGTCGGAGGTGATGGCACCTGGTAGCAGCCTGGGCCCAATTCCTCTCAAAACTCTGGACTTGAGCTGCCATAGTGCAGCTGCACTCTCCCAGCCTGCTCAGCCCCTAATCATTCGATGCCTAATGATGCTCCAAAAGAGGGCATATGCCACATTCTCCTGCAGAAGGAAGACCTTAGGGCCACGCTCATCTGGCAAAGAAGGCAGGTCAGCCATTCTGTAGCAAGAGGAGATCGGGGAAGGAAGAAAGAACCTCACCTGGGTGTGCTGGGTGCAGCTACCTCTGGCATCCTTGCCCATGGCCATGCACCCACCGGGTCACCTGCTGAGTTAGCCTGAGCCTGTTAACAAGTGCATCAGCCCAGCACTAAGTTGCACGGAAGGACAGAGTAGGACTCAGTTTCTTCCCTGGGCAGCAGTCACAAAGGATGAGACGTCCCAGCCTAACAGCGTGGGGTGGTACAAAGGAGCTCAGCCTGTGAAGTTTGGAGAGAATCGCAAACTATTGATATATGTTCATCTTCTCCTGTCTTGCAGCATTCGGTGACAATCTTTCTCCTTTTCATTCAAGACTGAGTAGTTCTTCCAAGTCTTAAGTTTCCTTGATCTGTGTGTCTTATCCATGCAGTGAACTCAGGAAAGGACTCAATCTAGGGTCTGCTGTATTCATTGGCATCCATGGATAGCCCATGGCACTAGAGAGAGGGAGGGAGGATGGTGTGCATCTGAGTGTCTGTCCAGACCGGACATCCTGGGGCCACTTGGGAACCATCTTCTCTTAGATAATTTCCCCCCACCCCATCTTACTCTCAAACTGTCAAGGCTACCTCTTTCCTCCTACCTGTTCCTTTAGTAATGCATCGCTTAGCCAACATTTAATCATCCAGTATCCCATTGCCTCCAAGTCTTGGACTTTCTTTGTAAGATGGCAAGGAACGTGACAGCTTAATGAGGTAGTGGTCTTCATGTATGAGAGATTTTCTTTCTATTGCATCTCAGAGGGAGTCTTTTCAATAGAATATTATGATAGAGAAGGGTGTTCTCATGGCTACAAGAATTTCAGCACAGACCTAGGTCTATGAGTAAGGCATATTAAGAGTAATGTCTTTCATCCTCAGAACATTCCAGAAGTTGCCTCTTGGTAGGTCAGCACCCAATTGTTCTTCTGTGGAACTAGGCTCACTCATGACAGTTCTGGTTAACATCCATAAAAATGACATCATTCCAGCTTTAGCTCAAAGCCCCTAGCTCTTTTGTCTTTGCAAGTATATATACAATGACTCTCCTTATTATGAAGGTGAGAGAAGATTGGGAGAGATTTATATTGGGTACAAAATAGCATTGGACAGAATAGGTGGGAAAAGAGAGAAAACTCCATTGATGAAAAATGGGAGTATTATCATTCTCACTTTCTTCTGAACCTAAAGTAGTTTTCAGATTTTGTTGTGATTTCCAAACCATTACCCATCCTAAAAGTTCAGTCCATTAAAGAAGGAAAGAACAAAATCGATGGTAATGACCATTTTGGCTCAAGCCGACGTATATCAAAGGGCCTTGGAGCCACACAGTGAGGAAAGAGCAGATTGCAACCTCTGGGAAGGTTGTCTTTGCAAAAGCAGTAAACTGGGCCGCTTACAGAATAAGCGCTATGTCTCTATAAAAAATTGGGTTGCTCAGATGGAGTTGTAAAAAAATACAGGAAAACCACCAATACCACAATGTATTAATTAATTTAAAACTATTGGGGAATTTGTTGAATTTGCCGATTACTTGATTTCTAAAACTTCATTTAATTAAATTTTATACAGCTAGACAGAGATGTAGATCTTTATATTTATAGATCTATGCACTAATGTGTCCTTCTAGGTGTGTGTATCTCTATCGACTGTTTATCACCTATTCTCTGCCAAGCACAGTGAAAAGTACTTCAAGTGCATTATCTCATTTAATCTTCATAAAACATTAAGAATGGGACAATGGATATGTAGGTGAAGTAATTAAGGACATTGGAGTCAGAAATACGTAGGGTAAATGGATGAACTAGGACTTGACCTTGGGTCCTTCCGATCTCTTAGCCAGTATGTGTGACCAACCCACAGTGTTGCCTTTCTTTTTCCTTTTGTCATTTTGGATGCTGTGTGGACATGGAACTCTTGCTGTTGGATAATGTGTGTATTAGCCTTGGCTGCAGTAATGAACAGCCCCCAAATAAACAGGCAGTTATTGATCACCAGTCTGTGGACGGCGGTGGCTCTGTTAGGCTCTGTTCTGCCCTGCTCTACGTGTCTCTTGTTCCAAGACCCAGGCTGAAGAAGAAGCCCCCATCTGGGCCATGCTGTTTGCATTGCAGAGAACAGAAATGCAAAAGGTTGAGTTACCATAGTTTTCCATGTATAAGACGCCTTCTTGTATAAGACGACCCCTACTTTTCTAACCCAACACTAAGAAATCAATACAGTTACTCCTGTGTATGAGACGACCCCCAATTTTTAGTCTAACAATTTTAGATAAAAGTATAATCTTACACACAGAAAAATACAGAAGTCTTGCAATTGCATTTATAGCTTCTGCTTGGACATGAATGTTTCACATCTACTTACATTCCATTGCCCAAAGTAGGTCACATAGCCACTCCTGACAAGGTGGTGAAAGTCACAGGTAAAGTAGGAATGTAGAATCCTTTTAGAGTGAGAACAAATATTTGGGGGGTGGGTGGGGAAATACAATATACAGACTGAGCCCCAGGCCAAGAGTAAAACAAAGGGGGAGGGATACCCTTTAAGCTCCCCCTGTACCACCCTGCTCTCTTGCGGGTTTTCTGGGAGGTTGTGCACGGCCCTTCCCCACCTCCCACCTTAACTGACTGGCCTGCAGTTACCCCCAAGCAGGATCCCCATCATCCCGTTACTCTGGTTTTCCAGCTAATTCAGGACGCTGTAGTGCTCTGGCGGGTTTTTGCTGCTGGGAACTGAGCTGCATATTTTAAAGAACTTGGGGCTCCGTGCTGCAAAACAGTCCCATAGCGCGGGGCTTCGTCGGTGGGGACAGCCGGTGGCTGTGGCCGTGTTTGGGTAAGTGCAGGAGACACAGGCCCGAGTCACACTGCCTGGCTCCTAGTCTGCTTCATTACTTCTTTGACGTGGGCAAGCTTCTTAACCTTTCTAAGCCTCGGGGTCTTCCTATATCCAAAAGGGATAATTATAGTCTAAGTAGTCACCCTACGGGTTCGATGAGATAATCTACACTGGGCACTTAATAGAGTGCCCAGCACACGGTAAGTACTTAGTGAGTGATGATTATCGCTGTCATCATCATCGCCACCACCACCACCACCACCACCACCTCAGAGATAATTGGATGCGAATAATGGTACCAGTAACGTATCACTGATACTCCATGTCAGGAGTGCTTAATAACATGAATAGTTAATAATTATTGAATGCCTTCTCTGTCCCAGGCACTCTTCTGAGCTCTCCTCAAGCTCATCCTCACAAGAGCCCTAAAAGATAAGTAGGATTGTAGCTCTCCGTCTTACAGGTGGAGTAACGAAGGTTCCCAGAGGTTACCAGCCCGCCCAGCGTCGTGTGATTAGGATGAGGCAGGGTCAGCCTTGAGCCTGTGCCCTCAGCATTACACGCTGTGCTTCCGGCAGTAACTCACAGTGGCAGCTCCCATCCCTTTTTGTGGGGAACCAGGGTGACTGGACAGGTTAGAGAGGCTGCTTCCTCCTATGCAGCTGGGGGAACGTGGACACACTGTCCTGAGGGCACCAGCCTTGGGCCCCCCTTGTGTGTAAATCATCCAGCAGACAGGTGACCCAGTTCTAAAGGTTGGCTGCAGGGCACGGTCGCAGCCTCCGCACAGCCTAACTGTACGTCGTCTCTCGGACAGCGCAGTGATTGCTCTGCATAAGGCCCCCCTTGGAGGTGTGCTGGGCTGGCTGCCCACTGTGGGTGCCCTGGTCTGCAAATGAGGGAATTTACACCTGCAGAACTGTGGTATGGCATTTAGGGTTCAGACTATGCAAGAGTGGGGGAGTTGGAATATTTTTCTTACAACGATTCATTTTAGGCCTGTTGACCAGAACTGCCCACCGCGAAGTCCTGGAGGTGCTTTCAACCACCTTTGATTGCTTTTTGAATTGCATTGTAACATTTTCAGTCAACAGTTCCGGCATGGTACTTTTCAGAGTACCCCTGAACAGGGACCCAATGATGTACTTCCTTGGCATTAAGGAGGTATCCAAATGTCTGAAAATGTTTCAGTGGAAGTCCATCATTAATCTGGATTCCCAGCTTTTACCCCAAATGAGAAAACCCCTAGAATTTCCCCCTTTCCACTTGGAAGTGTGGATTACTTAACTGGTTGTCTGGAGTTCCTCCGGTGGAGTAGGTACACAAATAAGTGTCTGTAGTTTGGCATTCATGTCCAGCAGTGGCACTTGTGCTTGCTTTGATCATTTTAGCAGTCGATGTAGATGATAAAGGTGAATTACACTATTCCGGGCAATACCTTTCCTCCGTTTTAGTAACATAACACGTACAGTTTGGTCCCCAACGACCAACTATATTCAGGCGGCTCTGTCTCCAGGACCCGTGCCCTCCGGACTGCTTTCCGAGGAATCCAGTTGCCCACACCCTCCTTCCGACATCCGCACACGCAGCTGCCATGTCACGGAGGCAGAGAAAGAAAGAGCTGGAGGGTCGTGGGCTGACTCTCAAATTCTTTGGCCATTAATGCGGTGTCTTTGCTCAGAGCCCATTGGCCAGAACAGGTCAGAGTGGATCCCTCATCTGCAAGGGACATGGCAACGCACATGGATACCTGGGGAGCAGTCAGTGTCCCTTCCGTATCATCTAATCAGTCCTGCCTGGCAGCCGCAGGGACGGCCATCAGATTGCGCCCGCTCTGCGTGCTGTGCTAAGGCAGCGTGGGAGAAGGCGAAGGCATGGCCTCTCCCCGCAGACACTGCCACGTCTGCGCCTGAAGTTGGAGGCCTCCGTGATCGCTCACGTGCTCCTGCTGCTGGTGCAGAGGTATGGGACCGTAGAGGCCCATGAACACCAAGAATCCCTGGGGAAAACACAAGTCTAAACACCCCCTCCCCCAGTCTCTGCCTAAGATCTTGAATTGTGAATATAAACCTTCGTTAGAGTCACATAGATCCATACACAGCAAAGATATTTTTAGAGGCCAGGACACTAGAATGATATACCTTTAATTAGGCAGAGATTGCCTCAACCCACTTCGTATCCTTGTCCACAGTTGAAATTTATGCTGTCCGTCCCATGTTATTTAACCAGGCTGCTGTGATTATTATAATTAACCATTGCCTCCATCTTGGCATCCAATAAAATAAAATAAACATAATTTTGCATCTACTTTTCATCTTTTATTCCTTTTGTGGTTGCTTCTTCACAGGCATTGTGATTAAACTAGAGAGCCTTTGAAACACTTAATTAAGATTCTCTTTCTTTCTCGGAAAGTTTATTTACATAACACCAAATAATTTCCTTGAGTAAGTTTGTCTTATTAACTAGGTGACTTGGTCACACACACACACACACACACACACACACACACTGGTTTAAACAAAAACCTCCTTAAAAACAAAACTTAATGAACTGCTTACTTTTAAATAATCACATATAGTGTTAGAAAAATATTTTTCCCTGTAAATCCACCTTATCAAGGATGTGACATAGTTGACATACTGTTTTTCAGTGAGTGGTGAATTAACTTTCTTGACTCAAAGACTTAATGGAATTTGACCCCAGAAGACAGACTCGTTGCTTGCTCAGTGACATCCCTGGGAATGTGTCATATCTAGCTCTGTGGACGGGAACTTTGCATCTCTCTTTAAAAAGATATAAACTTCAATCACCACCCTTTATCATCCACACATATTCTGGGCTGAGAGAGCTTCGCTTCAGTGTGCAAAGAGAGTTGTCAGTGACTGAGAGATACATCAAATGTTCTTTGAGAGCTGTAGCAGGAAACCTAAATCATATTGATTTCTTAGAAGTTACTGAAGCAACACCATAGCGTTCATTCTAGATTTTCCTACTTATTAGGGTACGTGCCAAGGGGAAAATGTCTTCAATCCTGGGCGCAAAAAAAATGGAGTTTATTTCTTTTTCTTTGTTTCTTGTTTTTGATTATTATTTAAAAAAAAATACTGTATGAAGCTAGCAAAAGCCTTGAAGTCTGACAGTAGAGTTCAAAAATGAAAATCAAATGATGCAACTATTTCTTTTTCTTAAACACCAAATAATCACTTATGTCTCTACCTTGTTCACGGAATTGAACACTTGTGTTATTCCATGATGCTACTGGAGTGTGGCTTTTCATTTTATTTTTAGGAAAGATCAGAAAGGATTCTTATATAAGCCTCTTGAAATGAAGTAGAGATGGATCTCTAAGTGCTTTTTTAATGTGAGGCATTGCAGTTCCTTTCAAGATGAGCAATTTGTGATCAAATGTCAAATTTGCAGAGATTGATGGATTGGAACTATAATGTAACAAAAGGCAGAGAGCCATCCGACACTCATGGCTTTAAAAGAACAGTTTAAAAATGTACAGGGTCCGGCAGAAGTAACACCCTTTCTAGGAGCTGGTAATCGATACCAAATCTTTTATTACAGAATCATAAGCATGTGTTTCTATGATATAACAATATTTTAACTACTTCATTAAGGGTGTTACTTCTGCTGGGTCCTGTCTATTACCTGCTCTCTTTCTGTGTTTGTGCCTATACAAAAAAAATGGAAAATTTCAGGCAATTAAAAATGTTAATTTGTCGCATTAAGGTGAACACTTTCTAGCCTCAGACAAACATGAGTTTCAGGACTGGTCCCACCAATTCCTAGCTGCATGAGACCTCGTCCGTTTACTTGTCCGAGCTCCTATAAAACAGGTAATGGTCAGCTCCGCGTCGGTGATTAGACAAGATCGTGCTAGGAAGCTGTACCTACAGCCACTCTTCAGTACCGGCACTTATGTATTAGTATTTGTACCCATGTGTCACTGTCACCAGCAGACTGGCATTGGGTGCCATGTTAACCACACCTTGCGGTGCCCTGTAGCACAGTACTTTGTACCCAGCAGGCAATCAGTAATTATTTGTTGATGTTCTGTCATCAAAATGTCTGTTATTTTTGCCATCGTGACTTTAGATGTCATTCTCTCAGACTGTGTTATTCCAGTTGAACTCATCAGTTTGTCACGGTTGAATAACTGACCACTACGGTGAAAAGAAATCAGTCAGACTTGTTCTCTGACCACAGAGCCTAGCCTTTTTCTATGATGTAGGGAAGGATTAGACCACACTGTGACCTCAAGTAGCCCTGCCTGTGCACAGCCTCTCTGGGTAGGGTGTCATTTGTACATGAAAGAGTACATTGCACAGCATGGAGTCCAACTCAAAAGCACTTAGGAAATACCAGTTTACTGGCTCGTTCATGACTGACATAGAAGGCATATTCGGCAGTTGAGTTTTACCCTAAAATATCACTGTCTTTATTTATGGAAAAGGATTTTGAAGTCTGTAGAATGAGGCACATAGGAAGGAAAGTGTATCATCTCTGACAGGACCCCGAAAATGCCATAAGGTGAGTTATTTGCAAAGTGAACCTTCAGTGTTAAAAATCCAGTTTTGCCCTGAGACTTGCAGTTAGTTATGAAGCAAAGCCTTACAGAGCCATCCGGGGATTTGGAAAATGTAGGGATGTTTCTACTTGTTTTATATTCCTCATCCACTACTGGTGACGGGCGAGCAGGGACCGGGCGTGCCGAGTGCCCTGCGGCGTATACGAGATTCATGCCCTGAAGGACTGACTTTCCTGCAATGCCAACACAGGGCTTGAGAACCATTCTGAATGCTGAGCCCAGTGCTGGGGAGTCATGTCTCTTAGAACCTGAGACTTAGTCAAACTCACATCTACTACATACCTACGGTGCGCCACACACTTGGCATACATCACGGGAGAGACAGGGAGCCCTGCGCTCATGGAGCTTACACTCTAGGGACAGGCAGTAAACCATAAACACAATAAACGTGTACAGTCCTAGGAGGCTAGGAGGTGATCAGTGTAGTGGGAAGAGGATGGGGTAAGCGGAATGGGGGTTGCCAAAGAAGGTAGATGTATTAGGTTTAAAACAGGGTGGCCAAGTAGGCAAGGATCACTGGGTGAGATCTGGACGCCTCTCATTTATTGTGGACACGGCAGTGTACCATGGGGTTAAACTGGAGATAGCCAAAGGATTCGTGTTTTGGGGGATGCTCAAAACTGGCAGGCCAGCGAAATGAGCTTCAGTGGTCAAGGCTCCTTGTTTTAAGCCAGAAAGCAGCCCCAAGGACATTACTGGTAATGATGGATAAGTGGGTACACTATGGTCATGTAAAACGGTCGTTAGATATCAGTAAAGAAAATCGAGGTTTCTTGCATTGGGGTGCAGGCACCCCATGAATGCAGGCCGCTGGCTCTGGTCGGGGCCTGTTCAAAGCCTGGCTCAGGGCAGGTTGGGCAAATGCGTCTCTGGGCCCAACGAGGCCTCAGGCCATTGGCTTGTGGCCCTTCTCCACTGAAGGCCCCCATGAGAGCCACGGGTCTTTTCTAGAATGAGACTCACTGACGTCTGAGATCCTCTGAGGCCTTCTTTCAAAGCCTGATCCTCAAACCGTGTGTGCCTCAGACGTAGTGTTATTCTTCTGCAGAACCAGTGTATTCGATGAGCGAACCGAGCGTTTTCCTGGGGCTCCCTACCCCAGGCTGGGACCCAAATGGTCATGGAGAAATCTTCATGGACAGATGTGGGCAGTGTCCTCTGCCTCTCTCCTCCTCTGAGGCCACGGATATCAAATAAAATTTCACATACGAGGCCAACATTGTGAGAGGATTTATTTCTCCTCTGAACCCCAACACAACTCATCTGCCCCCCTCAAAATTGGTAATAAGTGCAAATGCCGTGAACACCCACCGAGGCTCATAGGAAGTTGTTCTGCCCAAAGAAACATCCATGGTTTAAAAGGCACACTTGAAAATGACGAGATATGAAATTAAAGATCAGACAAGTAGGGATGATCCTCACATTATAGAAAATCCATCCAGAGAAGAAATACAAACTGAAGCAGACGGACGGGGCTCCAGCCACACATGAGCGTGGACGAGGACGGAAGCCCCTCTGTGGGTCAGCGGGGAGCGCTCTCTGGGGGCGCTGGTCGGGGTGGCGGAGGCCTCAGCGGGAGGGAGGCTGCAACGCTCGAAACGGCAAACGCAGCCCAGCAAACAAAAGCTTTGCTTTGTTTCTTCAAAACACACACGCAGCGCTGTGGATTTCAAGGGGTCTTTGAAAACTCCTCTGCAGAACTGGAAAACCCTAACAGCAGAGCTTCCCAGGAGAAAAATATGCCAAGGCTTAGGCAGATGAACCAAAGGAATGAGTGGGGATGGGAGAGGCAGGGCTGGGAGGAGTGGGCAAGGAGCGTCGGAGGAAGGAGCAGAGAGGTCGGAGGGCAGTCGGGAGAAAAGCGCTGGACGTCTGCACTGCTTTCAACCTGCTGATAAAACACACTGAACCTTCGCGTGGACGTCTCACCATCCCCCCCCGGGAAGGTGTGATCCCTTCTCCCTTCAGCCAGTTACTACTTGGTGAGCATCACCTTCCACGGCAGCTAAGCATGCAAAAAGAACTGGTCATGTGGCATTGCCCCAGCTTTTTAAACAGGAACTGTGCTGCACGGCTGTCTGAAGATGAAGCAAAGGTCTATCCATTCAGAAGCGGACCTGCTTGCCCTGGGTCGTACCAGACACGTGCTGGGGGCTCAGTGCGTGTGAGGGTGTCCCGGACGCCGGGCACGGCCGCTGCCTCGTAGCCACAGCAGCTGTCAAGGCCACGCAGCGGGGCGTGGCCCACACAGTGTGACGTCTCCGGCGCTTCGGCTCCGGCTTCTACACGCTGCCTGCCCTTCCCCCGCTTTCTCACGCCCGCCTTCTTTCTCTGTGTCTCTCTCCTTTGCTCTTTCTCCCTCTCTCCCCAAATCTGTGGAGGAGGCAACTCTCCCAGGACTGGGAACGGAAGGAAGCAGTCCTCCTCCTGGCATTACATGCTTGGCCAGGTGGCCCATGGCAGGGCATCGTCAGGGCTGGCTTGGTGGCTGCTGGGTGCCAGTCATGGAGGAGCCAGCCTTGTTTGCACCACCAGGCGCTGTCGGCGTTGAACCGCCGGAGAACTCTGCCAGGCGGGGCGGCTCCAGCCAGCGTCCCATCTGCTCTGTGGGAAAATCGTATCTCACTGCCCGGGGCGGTGGGCGTGAGGGGGCCACACCAACAGGCAAAATGGCAGATGTCTCCTTGCAGCTGTTTCCGATGGATGTCTCCCCGGGAGGCTGGCAGGGGGCCCCCAGTCTGCAGAGCATTCTCCACCCCTCCTGAGCCCAGCAAAGACCACCCCCAAAGCTGACATCAGTTGCTCTGCTTCTGCAAACATTCACGTCTGTTTCCGCCCACCCTTCTGACGACTGCCTTTGCGGGCCACCTCACTGATGGGGCTGCTTGGAATCCACCCCCCCCCAACCCCCTTGCCCCCTGTTTGCCCCCCACTGGTCAGATCTGCTCATGAATTCCGCTCCCATCCCGAGTCTTTCTCTTCAGCCCCTCGGCCTCTCCTCAACGTCAGGGGCATAGTCCCACCTGCTTTCTGGACAACTTTCTCTGCACTTCCATTCCAAAAGTCTGTGACTTGGGTCCTAGTGCCGTTTAGCAGTGTTGGGGCAGGTTGAGGAGAGTTGGTGGGGAGGCTGCCCTGGAATCGTCCTGCTCCAGACCTGCTTTAACGAGTCTAAACTGTCCCTGTGTCTCACATTTCTCTGCTCTCCCCATTGTCTGGGTCATTGTCAGGATCTTTAGAATTCTTTCAAAGCACAAAAGATTCTATCTCTTCTACCCATCAGTGACTTTTCTTTGTCCCCATGTTCAGACCTGGTATTTTCAAATAGGATTTTTTTTTTCCAAGAGAAGTAAAAAGATTACATTTTTCCATGAAATCTCCTGACTTGGCAATATTGATAACTAATTCAGTTAAGATGAAACTTCTTTGTGACTCAGAGAAGATGCATCTGTAGGCTTCATAGCCCACTGGTCATGGACCTTGGGTTAGAGTGGGGTGGTTCTGATGATTCCTGTGGCATCTGCATCATTCTGTGTGGGGAGGCATCTGGATGATGGGGTGTTTACCCACAGTTGATATGGCATATTTGTCTACTGAGTGAAGTCCGGTGAAGATGAGTGAGCACACGTGGGCTTACCACACAGTTTGTTGTGGCCACAGGCCCGGAAGTCAGCCCCGTCCAACAGTCCCCCACCCCCCCACTCCCCCACCCACCCCACCCCAAACAACAACTTGTTTCTGAGATTGAAGAAAAGCCTGAGGAGATCAAATTTCTTCTCTCTGACTATTCAGCTGTATTTTACTGTGAATGACTCTTGGCATCAAGGAGACAAAATGCCACCCCCCTTCTTGGACTCCGGCAGGGGAAGCGGCACGTGGCAGCCACTGTCCTAGGCAGTGATCCCTTCCACGTGGGAGCAGCGGGCCGGCCTCAGGTGCTTACGTTCTGGAACCTGGCCCTGCTGTGTTTTGGGGGGTCGGGGGGTGGGGGGGCGCTAAACGAGCGGAAGCGCACGTCTGCGGCGGTCGCACGTCGGAGGGCGGGGGCGGGTAGGCAGCTCCGTGACGAAAGCTCCTGCATCTGCAGGGACAGCAGAGCGAAACGCGGGCGAAACGCGGGAGATTGTCACCCGGCTTTGAAGTTTTCTGCCTCCCTCTTCGGACTGGGTCAAAGCCCTGTTCTTCATTTTCTTTCCTGAATTCATATAAGCTCCTAATACCGCGCCGCCTCGCCGGACGTCTCCTCTTCCATCACCGCAGTCCCTTCTACAAGTTCAGAGCCCAAGGGGTGCGTGTGCACCTCGTCTACTGCGCTTCCCTCCCTGCCCCTCCCCCTCCCTGGGCACCTCCCTCCTTCCTGGGCCCCTCCCCCCACCCTAGGCCCCTCCCTCCTTCCTCGGCCCCTCCCCCTCC
>PVJL010014743.1:0-26915 GCA_004026885.1 Lyroderma lyra
AGCATGATGATCTCCAGGTCCATCCATTTTGTTGCAAATGGCAATATTTCATCTTTTCTTACAGCTGAGTAATATTCCATTGTATATATTTATCCAGCTTCTTTATCCAGTTGTCTGTCGCAGGGCACTTTGGTTGTTTGACGCTGGACATTTTTTTTTACCAATCTTTCTTATGCTTATTAAAGCTACACCTAGGTCAACTACATTTTTAAGTCCCTTTGCATTCATGAACTAATGTATGGAAGGCTATTTCTCTTAGATTCCTTTTAATTTTTCACAAAGCCTTGAGCAACAATCTTTCTAATCTCAATTACATTCATCAACTATTATAAGAATATGCAGATGTGATCATTTTCCAGCCTTACCATACCATCGCCCCTCTCCTCTTTATCCAGCCAGGGGGCTGGGAGTTTTTAAACAGTTACCATCTTTCAATAAATTCTCAGGCACTACAACTTAAATGAAAGAGATCCTATGCCATCCTTCTAAATACACCTACAGCAGCAAAACTACAGGGCATACAACTATAGATTCAGTTATCAAATCTGAAACAATATAATTTGAAATCTCCTTTGACTCTCTCACTCAAGTACAGGTCACAGCCTTTTGTATCCCCTGCATTTCACTTAACCTACTTCCCAGAAAAGGACACCCTCAACTTGATTAAAACACCAGATGAATAACTGCCCACTTTCATGCCTCAACTACTCTATCTTCGCTTCTAATACACCTTTCCCTTTGCCAGTCCTGGGCACCCCTCTACCCACTCAAATACTGGCAGTACTAGGGACCTTCCCTCCATCTCTATTTCTGGCCACTCATCACCATCTGTGGGATTTCTACCTTCAGGGAGATTTTGACTACCACAGAACCAGATTATAGAGTTCTTCCTCCAGGCCCTTGACCCCTCTACTTGGCTATCATGCCTTCCCTTCTGTACTTAGGTAGTCTGTTTTACATCCTTTGGCTCCTTATTTCTAAAAAAAAATGAATACATAAGTAAAATAAAAACAAAACCCCCCAGCTATTTTATCTACAATTTATGAATTAGCCAAGAGAATAGAAGCTCTTCTCCAGTTTTGTTCCATCTGATGGCTTATTTTCTATTCCTAAAGTTGAGGATATATAAGCAGGAATAAGAAAATGTCTCTACCAATATTGTTCAACATACCTTCTATACTGAGATTTAGGGTTCACTAGCAAGAAAAACCCTGCAGAGAAATGAACCCTACATGATGAGCATCACAAAATCCCCTTTTACCTGACACCAACTTTGGAACCACTTAGGAGTCCTTTACACTCACCTTATCTACAACATGGAAAGTTTTTTTGTTTTTTTTTTCTTTCTTTTAATTCATTTTTATTGTTAGACTTATTGGGGTGACATCTGTTAGCAAGGATTACATAGGTTTCAGGCCTACAGTTCTACAGTGCATTGTCAACTTGTTGTATAATAAGTTCACCACCTAATGTGACTTCTCTTTCCATCACCTTATATTTAGCTTTCCCCTCTCCTCTCCCACCCCCTCCCCTTTCTCCCCTCCCTAACCCACTTGTCCCCAAATAAACTATTAAACTATTGATTGTGTCCATGGGTTATTTGTTTGTTCATTTCTTTTTTTCTTTGCTTTCAGTTTTATATTCCGCATATTGCATTATCAGCAACTTTTCTGGGGAAACTTCAATTGGTAGGCTAAATCCAAACCTCTACAAACTGGGTTCTTATTCCCCCATCTAACTCGATTAATACATCAGCCTGAATAACACTCTCTGACAGCTGATGGTCAATAAAATTATTTTCTACATTGCTTTCCATGTACTGTAGTAGCCCTTTCTTCTCTAAATTTGACTCTCTCCACCTTTAATTATTTTCAAGAAAGGCCCCACAAGAAATTAAATTATGTTCTTCCCCAACTGGAATAAAATTGCAAGAGCCTCCTGTGAGATGAGAACACAGCTCGCCACTTCAATATGTATCAAAGGTCCCTCTTCACTGAATTTACCAATAACACATTCCATGAACTCCTCATAGACCCTCTCACTGCTGCCACTTTCATGGCTCAAGGGATTCAGTTCTTTAATACAATGTTTAAGAAAAGAGCAGGAAGACATGCTACTGAGGAGACTAGTATCTGTCGTTTAGTCGATATGACTTTTGGGGGAAGAACTCCTCCCCTCAATAGGCCTCTTCTGGATTTGTGGATCAAAAGCTCATTTATTCCATTCCTCAGGATGGAGAAACATCAGCTTTCATAGATACATTGTCCCTGATGTCCCTAGGACAAAATATTTTTCCATTTTTCCTTCTGAGCTACCGGACACTTCAACAAGAAGACAGGGCCACTTGTACCACTGCCCATTTTTGTTGGGGAACTAATTGATATGGTCATTGTGAGTACTGGGTGTACCTCATTAAAACATCAACATCAAATGCTAGGAGTTACAGCAGAGACCTTAACAAAGGCAGTAGCTTTTACCAGAAGCAGGTTCAGGTAGTCTGCATTTCCCTGTAGGTCACAGCCATATCCTCAGGAAGGAGCTTGTGACTCTCCAAGATACACTGGCCCCACAGTCTGTCAACTGAAAACAGCACACTGATGGCCAGCCCAGAGCTTGCTGGCCTGCCAGAAACTCAGCACCCACACCAAATCTTGGGGTGGGTCCCCAAACATTCTGCTGATGGTGCCCAACAACAGGCCATCATGTGAGCAGAGGGTGGTGTCTTGGAGATTTTGGGTGAGGAAATTGGGAACCAGCACTGCAGACCTGGAGTTTTCAAGAAACCTCCAGAGAGCAAAAAGGTGTGGAGTGCAAGATATAGCAACACTGGGTGCCTGACTCAGCCACCCACCTGAAGAGAACAGGTAAACAACTCCAGTGTAACTGGCAGTTCGCTGCCTCTCAGAGAGAAGGGAGGACAGAGCTCAGACTGATAGCACAAGATGGAAGGTATCCAGATGACCCTGGAGAAGTTCTGAGTGTTTGGGTTTCATGTGGAAGTGTGTGGACAGGAGCATGCTGATGGTATGTTGGGATGGTTTTGGTGGAGTCTGCTCCTTGGTCAAGGGGCTGCCCCTGGGTGATGAAGGCAAAGCTATTTGGTGTGCTCAGAGCCCAGCCTGTGTTTTTAGCTAGCAGATTCTACCACAATTTTCAAGCCCGTGAAATCAGAGCCACCCTGTCTTGTTCCCTCAAATTTATGGGTAGGCTAAAACGTTATTTTTATCCTGTGACATGCATACTTGTATAAACCTTCTGTGGGCCCCTGAAACCCTTTTGTGACTAACCTAAGATAAAAGATAAAAGTTTTCCCTATGGGGTGCACTTGTGTGCCAGACCTGGGTCCAAGGAAATTTACCAGGTAACATTGTGCCTGGAGTGCCAGTGTGCTTACCTTCTCTTTGTAGGTTCTGGGTGGCAGGCAGCTCTCAAACTCAGCCTGACTTTCTTTCAGAGTCGGATGCCCTCTTTCCTTCTTAGAATAATCTGATGCACAAAAACTGCTTCAAAATGTGTTTTTCTTTTTCACCTATGTCACAAAAGTTAAAATATATTTTCCAAATCAGAAGAAGACATTTTCCTTGGTAGTCTTTGAAAAATTAGGAGATTGTGAAGAATCACATTGAGCTTTTTGTATATTTATCCAATTCTCATTTATTAGTAAATAGCTATATGTGTGTGTTTAAACACACACAAGGAAAACCACATAAAAACACATACATAAATCATAGTAAAGTCATTAAGAAAAACATTGTGTATATGTAAAGCTTCATGAAGTTCTTATTTTAAAAAAACACCAAAGCTTGTTTATCCCTAGCCATTAGTAACATAAGCATGATGAAGCGATTGTGAGTTGTGTTGCCAAAAATGCAAAGTGGAATGAGGGGGCCTGCACTAAAACTTTCTGGCACTTCACAGATAGGAGAGCACGCTATGTGTGGGTCAAGAAGGTTAAGGTGTCCCTCCTTCCAGGAGTCTGCAATCCAGTCTCCAATCTAGGGACATTCTTGTAAGCATTGGGTGCCTTCTCTTTCCTTCTTTCCTCATTTTACCATGGGTGTACTTCAATCTTGTAAAAACAATTCACAAATGAGTGATGCATTTTTACTCCTTTACATGAACTGTTTGACAAGTGATGGTAAAAGCAAAACAAATTTGGTTTGCATTTTTGAAATTTCAGTACATTTTGTGCCATTAATGCTATGATGCATGGAGGAGCTATTTGAATGCTTTTTAATTAGTAATCACAAAGAAAAGGGTAATTTATAATTTCAACACATATTTTAAATGTATTTCTTCTTAGGTAGTTTTATTCTTTCTCTTCAGAAAGAGTTTATTTTTTCAAGATATTCCAGCTGGAACACATGTTCCTTTTATAATCTTGTCTGGCTTCATTTTTTGTACATTCCTAACAGATGGCTGTTCTGGAGATTAAAAAAATGATGTGAGTTGGAAGTGGAAGAGAGACAGTGGGGCAGGAGAGATACCTTAGGCTGCCGAGAGACCATCTTTCATATCCTCAGAGTTTCTCTGTAGTGTTCACCAAACATTAGTATTAATATTTCAAACCCTCTTGTACCTTTTGCTATTTCTTCTGCTGCCAGCCCAGACAGCATCTCCCTTCAAAAAGACAAGCACTTAAACACTTACCCAAGTTCAGAGTGGATTTTATTTTTACAAACATCAGTGTGCATTATAAATTTGCTGAGAAAACAAAGTAAAATAAATATACATACTTCTTGTACAATAGGAGAAGTAAAATAACTCTAAGATTCAAGTAGGTGACCTTCATTTTTATGTACCTGGTCTAAAGTTCATGGAAGAATGGACACACTGTTTATTAACATGAAGCTGAAGACAGGAAGAGGCTAAATTTTTACAAAACCCTCCTTAGGATATTTATGGGCAGGCTGAGGGAGGTGTATGTATTTTGTTAAATGAGGATTCATCACTGGTTTTTCAGGAGCACCTGGTCTGGCGGAAATTACCAGTTGTCAATCAGCACTCAGAATGAGGCTGTGGAGGCTGTGGGCCACGTTAGAAGAGGCTGTGGGTGTGCACTGTGTGGATTGGTTCTGCAGAGGGAGGAAGTTTTGGCCAAGCAAGAACAAAGTTTTGGCCAAGCATCTATTTTTAGATACTGCCAGACAATTTCCTGACCCAGCAAGTACAAGGAATTTTCTCTGACCGGTATGCTGGGGATGGAGGGTCAGAAAAGTGTCATAACACAAGAGGCCACAAATTACCAGGCTTAGTATTTGGACTTTTACCCTGAAGCTGTGGGGGAGTGTCATTGCCAAGGTTTCCAGCCAGGCAAGTTTCAGTGGTGGTACACCCAATTGAAAAAACACACGTGGAGCCAACATGGGGGACCATAAACACACCAGCAAGCAAACCACTTTATTGCACACCTGGGTCTATATATACATATTCAAACAAAAGTGGCATCTTGCAGCATCTGCCCAGTAGCAATTGTTTAGGCAGTACATGCGCAGTAAATGTCAGCTCCAGGAATTCCTCAACCCCAGACATGGACTGATTATACCAAGGTCAAGCTTGGGCGGCGGGCCTGGCTTTAACTCTTAACAGTGGGCTTAGCTTTAACCTTCTGTGAACTGAGACTCCACCCCTACAAGGCTGCCATATGGGATTTTGCCCATAATGCATATCCTTGAGCCCACAACCCACAGCAACAATATAGTGCACAGAAAAACTCTACCAGACTGCTAGCAATAATTTCTAGGGTCATTAGTTTCCACCGCCAGGTGGATCCTAAGGAATTCCACCAAGTGTGAGGGATCAGCAAATGGGTAACATTTTGACACAAGTGTGGGGGCACCCAACCTGCAATGTGATTAGCAGCTGAGCAATGTTGTTCTATACATAATGGGACTTGTTCCCATAGTTCCACATGTTCCCCCACCACCCAACCCCATCCATTAGTCCTTGCATAACCAAACAGTGGGTTGGTTATTATGGTCCTTTGGGAACAAGCTGTTTACTTCCCGGTGATGTTGGTCCCATTCAGCAGTGCTGCTCCATGTACATAACTGCATCCAGTTGTTTAGGGAAGCCAGGTAAATCTGTCATGAACGGCCCTCAGCTGCCTCCACTGGTATTGCTGTGCAGATCTAATAGTGGGAAACATTGTGTACCTGAGCAAACGTATGTGCCCAGGACAGGATACCATTAGCCTGGGCAGTAGGACAAAGCAGATAGTGACACCACTAAAGGAAGATTTTTACCCTCGGGTAAAATATAGGCAATGTGTCCATCTTGTGACAATAATGTGGCCTGTAAGGGCTTGGCCCCCATCTGTGGCATCTGTGACCAAGACCGCAACCAGCTCTTTACTGGATACCTTGATTGGATGGTTACAGGGATAGGACCTGTTATGGCCTTGTCATTGCCAATTTTTCCAGACAGGGCAGGTTTCGGCGGTGGTACACCCAATTGAAAAAACACACGCGGAGCCGACATGGGAGACCATAAACACACAGCAAGCAAGCTACTTTATTGTGCACCTGGGACTATATATACGTATTCAAACAAAAGTGGCATCTTGCCGCATCTGCCCAGTAGCAATTGTTTAGGTTTTCATGGTTACATAAGGCGGTACATGCACAGTAACTGTCAGCCCCAGGAATTCCTCAACCCCAGACAGGGACTGATTATACCAAGGTCAAGCCTGGGCGGCGGGCTTGGCTTTAACCCTCTGGGGACTGACACTCCACCCCTAAAGGACTGCCGCATGGCAATTTGCCCATAATGCATATCCTTGAGCCCACAGCCCACAGCAGCAATATAGGGTACACCAAAAGCCTACCAGACTGCTAGCAATAATTGCTAGGATCATTAGTATCCACCGCCAGGTGGATCCTAAGGAATTCCACCAAGTGCGAGGGGTCAGTACATGGATAACATTTTTGACACAAGTGTGGGGCACCCAACCAGCGATACAATTAGCAGCTGAGCGGTGTTGTTATATACATAGCAGGACCTTTTTCCCATAGTTTTACATGTTCCCCCACCACCCAATCCCACCCATTAGTCATTGCATAACCAAACAGAGGGGGTTTGTTATTATGGTTCCTGCGGAGCAAGTTGTCCACATCCCGGTGTCGTTGGTCCCATTCAGTGGTGCTGCTCCATGTACGTAACCATGCCCAGGTGTGTAGGGAAGCCGGGTGGATCCGCCACGGAAGGTCCTCAGCTGCCTCCACTGGTATTTCCGTGCAGATCCAGCAGTGGGGAACATTGTGCACCTGAGCAAATGTATGTGCCCAGGACAGGACACTATTGCCTGCCGTTAGCCTGGGCGGTAGGACAAAGCAGACAGTGACGCCATTAAAGGAAGATCTTTACCCTCAGGTAAAATATAGGCAATGTGTCCATCTTGTGACAACATTGTGGCCGGTAAGGGCCTTGCCCCTGTCCGTGGCATCCTTAACCAAGACCACAACCAGCCGTCTACTGGTTACAGGATTAGGACCTGTTATGGCCTCACAGGCCAAAAGGGCAGCATAGATAGCAGCTAGCTGTTTTCTCTATAAGTGAATAGTGGGCTTCCGCCCCTTTCCACAATTGAGACAAGAAACCAATGGGCACTTTACGAGTAACTATGTTTCTGCCACAAGCCCCATCCAAACCCATTGTCATCCACTGACACCGTTAAAAGGAAGGGTAGGGTGGTGTCAACCACCCGTAGTGTTTGGGCTTGAGCCACTGCCTGCTGGTGGCTCGAAATGACTGCTCTATATCTGGGATCCAATCCCAAGTAGCCCCTCACCATATCAGGCAATGCAAGGGGCGAATTAAAGTGGCTAAATGAGGAATAAACACCCTCCAATAGCCCAACAAACCCAAATAGGCCTGCAATTGCTTCACTGTTGTCGGCCAGGGATATGCCTGTATCTTATCTATGACTGCCTACGGCATAACCTTAGTCTTACCCGACCAGACAACTCCCAAGAATTTGACAGACAACCCAGGCCCTTGGACCTTGTCTTCATTGACGGCCCACCCCCAGGTTTTCAGGGCTTCTTGTAGACTGGTGGCCGCAGTCTCGAGCTCTGCAAGAGAATCAGAGGTTAGCGTTATGTCATCAATGTAACGAAACAGATGGACCCCTGGTGGATTCCGCCAGGTGGCCAAGTCCTGAGCCACCAGTCCGTGGCACAGAGTGGGACTGTGCAGATATCCCTGGGGAAGCACCAGGAAAGTCCATTGTTGTCCTTCCCACGTGAAGGCGAACTGCTTTTGACTCTCCTATATCTATGGAGAAAAAGGCAATTGCCAAATCCACAACATAGTGATACTGTCCCAGTTCAGGTGTGAGTTTGTCCATAAAATCCATCACATTGGGCACAGCTGCATGCAACGGGGGCGTCACTTTGTTCAGCTCGCGATAGTCCACAATCAGGCTTTCAGGCTGTCAGGCTTTCTCACTGGCCATACGGGAGAATTATAAGGGCTATGCATTGGGTGGATTATCTGGGCTTCTTCAAGCTTGAGAATGGTACGACCAATATCTTCGTGCCCTCCTGGTAGCTGATATTGTTTTGTATGCACAACACGGGTAGCCTGGGGCAATACCAAGAAGCATGATGGGGGTGCCCCCGAACAATTGTCTTTACCACTCGTGTATGCAGGCATAATTCTCCAATCATTGTCGAAATCCCCAGTCCTTGCAGCACATCCACCCCTAGAATATATTCTGAGATAGGGGAGATATAGAATTTATAGTCTTGTGGGGGCAATCGCTCTATGCTTAGGGTCACAACTGCTTGTTTGACCTGTATAATCCGGCCTCCATATCCTTCAATGGTGGCCGTAGGACTGCTAAAGCAATCCAGATTTCCATACAGCAAAGTGCTATCGGCTCCAGTGTCCACAAGGGCTAATAACTGCTGCACATTATGGGGGGACACTAAATAGCAAGTTCAACATGTGGTCTCTGGTCCCTCAGATCCCCCTTAGCCAGGTACCTCAGCTAGACCCCTAGTCTGGATAAAAGTCAGTTTCAACTCCCAAATTGGGAGTGTAGCAGCCAGGAGGGGAGTAAACTGCTGCTTGGGTTTCAGCGGCTTCCACAGAGCTGAAATAGGCTGATGCTCTGTTTTCTCTGCAGCTACTCCCGCAGCTAATAAATCAAACCACACCTGTTTTGGCTCACTCTCACTGCAGGCTGAATGACACCCTTTTGATCTCCTTAATTCTTTGGGAGTCCTTTGGTTGGGGGCCCCTTGGGGCCCTGTGGCAAACTCACCTGGCCACCTTTTCCCTTTTGCTTTACTTCCTCATCCCCCAATCGAGCTAGGGTGGCTGTTACTCCATGCACTCGCGTGGAGACAGAAGACCTGCCATACTACTGAAATTTCCTGGGGATCCTGACGCTAGGATGAGGTCCTTCATCCTAGTGGTGAAAACTTCCTCATGAGAACTATTGTAGGGTACCCGAAACATCATCTGTCGCATGCCCTTATGATTTGCACTAGGTCTGAGTACGTGGACAAGTTGCTCACAGTCTCAGGCAATTCACCGGCATCTGCCCGAACTGTTCAGGCTGCTGCCATTATCCAATTGATCAAGGAATGATTCCCTGCATCATGGTTAGTGTGGGCAATATCTTGTAGCCTCTGCCTCAAGGAGGGGAGTGCCATAATGGAGGCCAGTTGGAACATTTCATCAGGGAACAACTCTGTTCTTTCTGCCCCCTTGTTCCATAATCTCAGTAGCCAGCCTGGTACTGTTTCGTCAGCCATTTGCCATACCTGCTTCATCAATTCCCATAATTCAGCGGGCGAGTATGCAGTCATTGTCATTTGCTGCCTGGGCTGGGGGGTCCCCTGTGACTGACCCCCGGCCCTATTTGCTGTTCCAGCTTGGCCTTCCATTGCACTAAGGGGCTAGCCTGCAATATAGATATCAGGCTACCTGCCCTGGAGGACTGTACGGACTCCTCCGAGCCCTGCAGCATATGTTCAGCAGCTGCCAGGCGCTCATCCATCATTTCCTCTGGGTGCTGCAATGGGCATCCCTGTTGAGCTTGCTCCTGCATCTCCTGGCTGGTGTGCCACAGCACTGCCAGAAACATCCAGGCTACCTGGCCGGCCACCTCCCGGTGTGTGGGCAGAACGTTTGGCTCCATAGATTCCAGGGCCTTCTTGATATCCTCATGTGTTGACCTAATCTCATCCCAGTCTTCTGGTGCTGTCCATGTGGCCAGAAACATGGCTACTGTGTGGCATAGGGAGGTGGGTGGCCACATTTCTTCCACCCAGGGACACTCAGTGGCACTGGGGGTAATACTCACCTCATCCTGCTGACTACAAAAAATGTCATTGCCAAGTTTTCCAAGCAGGGAAGGTTTTGGCAGTGGTACACCCAATGAAAAAACACACGCAGAGCTGACATTGGGGACCATAAACACACCAGCAAGCAAGCCACTTTATTGCGCATCTGGCTCTATATATACATATTCAAACAAAAGTGACATCTTCCCGCATCTGCCCAGTAGTAATTGTTTAGCATTTTATGGTTACATAAGGCAGTACATGCACAGTAAAGGCCAGCCCCAGGAATTTCTGAACCCCAGACATCGACTGATTTTACCAAGGTCAAGCCAGGGCGGTGGGCCTGGCTATAACCCTTTACAGTGGGCTTAGCTTTAACCTTCTAGGGACTGACAGGGTGTTAGTGGACTAGAGCTTCCATAGCAATGCACCACCAACCAGAAGCCTAAGGATGAGTGATTTATTGTCACAATCTTGAGGTCACATGTCCAAAGTGAAAGTGTAAGAAACGTGGATTTTCTCTGATGTAGGCAATTTCTTGGGCATGTGAAAGCCCGAGGCATCTATTTCCTTTTGAAAATAAAGGTACAAAAATACTTCACTGCATTTTCCTAAGTACATATGAAAAATTGCAATTAAATTATGCGTGTGTTTGGCAATATGTGAAGTCATTAATAAGTTTAATCCGTGATGGGATTATCAAGAATGTTCACTCACTTCCTGCAACTTTAGTACCTGGAAGAATCCCCTGGTTTTACTACAGGACCATGAGAACCAGGCTCTGATAACTTTGACCTCCTGGGTCACAGCTCATGATGATGCTGAGAGACTCTGTGAATTCTGGTTAACCACAACAAAAACAAAAAATTTTTAAAAACTTATTATACATCAAGTTGACAATGCACTGTAGAATTGTATGCCTGAAACCTATGTAATCCTTGCTAACAGATGTCACCCCAATAAAAAATAAATAAATAAATAAATAAATAAATACTCTTTAAAAAAATGATGTAAAATTCTGCACACGGCAATATAAAGTCACTTATATGTTTTTCTAGACAATTATCTGGGCCATTTCTCAATGTATATGTTATTTATCTTATTTATTTTTTATCATTTTCAGAGAAAATTTACTCAGGACATATGGATACTTGAAGCAGTCTTTATTCAACTCACTAAGCAGACACAGAAGGACAGGCTTTACTTCTTAGAATCAATTATCACAAATTTTCTAAAAGTCTTATCATGGTAAATAAAGTCCATTTTGGAAGCTTCTTACAACTCAATTCAATCATTAATTATATCTAGAATTTAGAAAATGAACATTATAAATGAGTCATTCATGCTATCAGAAACTTCTAGTATTGTTTGCCACATAATAGGGGTTTATTAAGTGTTAGTCAAATTAAAGACTTAAACTTCTGCTAGGATTTCTCTCTCTCTCTCTCTCTATCTCTCTCTGTGTGTGTGTGTGTGTGTGTGTGTGTGTGTGTGTGTGTTTGTGTGTGTGTGTGTGTGTGTGTGTGTGTGTACACATACTTGCTTGCTTGTGTGTGTGAGAGAGAGAGTTTAGAGAGATGAAAAGTCACTTGGAGTCACTAGGTTAAAGTAAAAACCAACACCATTAAATTGAAAGTGGAGGTTAAAAATAGTGTAGAAGCAAAAGCCTCAATAAAGGTGTAAAAATATCACTACCCATGAACTGAGGCCCTGCTATGAGCCAGAAAGTTTGGTTACTGCAGCACATGAATGAATTTGCTCACAGACCTGCAAGGATTGTCATCTCCATATTCAAGTAAGAAAATGAACTGGGAGAGAACCTTGACACAAGAGATACTAACAGTGGGTGGCAGCCAGAATTGGAAGATCCAGGGCTGCCCCGTGGCAACAATTTGTTTCCAGTAACAGTTTTCCTGTCATGACCCAACTCCATCAGCAGGCAGAACTGTCATTCAGCTGAGGGTACTGGCTTGTTCTCTGTCCCTGTGGACTTTGAGGTGTTTCTGTTCATGAATATCACACTTGGAGAGAGAAGATTCCAGTCCCACATATTTCCCAAGTAGTCAGAAGATCCAGGATAGTGACCCTAGACAGTCCCCCTAGACAGAGGGAGGTAGTTTCTTGAAAATCCACAGACCACTAGGGTGCTGGGTGCTATCATTACCATAGACCAGTCATACCTTACTTCCACACCTACATGATTACACATGTTTTTTTGTGTCTGAATCAGCATCTGGCTGGAGATGGTGCCTGTTACAGGATAAAAACATGCCTTTTCCATATAATTCAGCCACAATCTGCACTGGTTTTCACAGCCAGAAGTTGTGGGAACTTCGCTTCTTACACTGGAACCCTGGGCTGGAAGACTAATGTGAGGCTGGGGCAACACACTCTTGAGGAGAGACCTCGACAGCTAAAATATTCCTTCCAAATTTCAGCAGCCACCATGAGGGTTTCTCAAAATCTTATATCGTTTCCTTTTCTTTAGTCTCCATCATAATAATACCTACTTTCTGGTTACTAATTTTAAAACTATTCCTATTAATGTACTAATGAGATACAATGAGTTTCCTCTATTTTTAGATGCTGCAAGTCTAAGCACCACACCACACATATACTGAGCTCAACAACATGGCAGAGATACAGGTCAAAGCTGATCACTGATATTTCCACTGCAGGTCCCACAAAACACATGGCATTTTACTGTGGAGTAGATCCCATATCCAGTCTCAGACAGGTCTTCAATTAAAGACCATAAGTAAAAAACAAAATTAGACACGTGCTCACTTTTATTTTATTAAAATTTAAATCATGAATGGATTTTCAATTTTATCAAACAGCTTTCCCCTGCTTCAAGCAAAGATGATATAAATTATTCTTTTCAGTCCATTGAAATAGAGTATTGTTTGGGGTATGTTTGCTAATATAAATTACATTTAATAATTTTAAGTGCATTTGGCCCGTAGGTTTTTGTGCCCTGTGATTGGGTTTGAGTATGATGTTTTGCCAGCTTTAATAATGATTTAAAATTCTTTCTTTCTCTTCTACCTCCTTGTTCTGATAAGAAAGTTTTAGTTTTAGTCAAGTTCCTCTTTCTCAAATTGTTGGAAATCTGCTGTTAAAATTATAGGGCTAAAAGCACTTCTGCAAGAAGGAGGTAAATTCTTTAAATACTTCATTTGTTCTTTATTAACAGGTCTATTTAGAGAGTTTGCTTTTTATTGGGGTCTTAGGTGGCATGTGTACTTTTCTAGATTACTTTTATTTACATAAAGTTCAGAAAATGTTGCCTTTACCTATTTTTTACTTCCCTCATAAATGTAATAACTTATCTTTATTGTTCTCTATTATTAACGGTTCATTGTTTTTATTTTTGTTGGTCTTTGATAATGAAAAACAACTCTTGAATTTGTTTGTTCTGTTTCTACATACATGATTTCTTTCATATTATATTAAAATTTCTGTTATGTGTTCCTTAACTTTATTTATTTTTATTTTGTAGTTTTTATTTAATTATTAATTGATACATTTTTATTTAGGCTTGCTAATCAATGTAAGAATACATGGGGGGGTCGTCCCTGTTGTTATAGTGTCTAGGCTTTGGTGCTCTCACTGCCACATCCTGGTTTCAATTACCAACCAGGGAACCAACCAGGGGAAAAATTTTTGAATGTTTTTACAAACTTCTTCTGTGGATTCTGGTATCATGTTTTAATTATGTTTACATATTTTACCCTTTCAGTATTGAGGTTCTGATTAATTCTTAAAATATTATTAAATGGAAGCTTCTTAATTTTTATTTATAAAAAATTTTTATGGTTGGTTTTACTTTCTCATATATATTTTTTAAAATTTCTTAGTTGTTCCAATACTTTCTGTAACATTTCTAGTTAGTTGATATCTATTGAGGCTTTACTTCTGGACTAATACAAGGCCAATTTTTAAAGACGGCTACATGAACAATTGAGTATGTTCACATATTTTCTGTTTCCAAGGCATATAATTAGACATGTATTAATTAATTATATTCACCTTAGTAAGTGCATTATTTAAGTCTTATATATTGTGATGTATTTTGTCCACTATTATCTCTTATGTAATGATGGCAGTGAATTAATATTCTATCACTGGTATATTACTGTTTATCCACATTTCATAAATGTTGATTTCAAATTATTTGGAGCATAAACCTGAGGTTTGTTCTTGATTAAATTCAAATAATGGTCCTATCGCATATTAAGAGTATGGTTTCGGTTGTGTTACTATACTGAGCTGAGTTGCCCTTGTCTGGAAAATGGGATGGTGATCTATACATTGTTGAATCATGACACAATTTGGGAATAATACCTGTGAAGTACCAGGTCCATGGAAATGCCAATGAACTTCTGTGGCTTTAATTGTCACTGTCACTATTTTTGTACTCCATTAGAAAACATAATGGCTTTCATATGGAAGGTGTGATTAGCAGCCCACTTTTCAAATGATTTCTGTACCTCTCTAGAGGTCATTTAGGTAAACACATTTAGCACAAACACTACTTTTTATGTCACTGATGACAATTTGAAGCTGTTATTCATCATTCTACTGCTAATTTGGAAGCTGGCATTACTTTCACTACTTCTGCAGCTATCTCTTATTGCTTATACACCTATAAATCTACTCTTCTGCTACTTCTAATATGTCTTATAATACAACTGTTTCTCTTGGTGTTGTACCATTACTGCAATCACGGTTCATGAACTACAACTATTTATGAGCATTTTAGTGTAAAAGAAAGTAAGACCAGAAATGGGATGGTTGAGGCACAGTTCTAGTTTTTCCATATATTCAAATATACTGGTTGTTCTCTTTGAGCCTGGTACTTAATCTGGCAGATAAAGATATCCGTGCTTTCAAAGTTTCCTCATAGAGTCGTTACTAGGTTCAAATGGGATAATGGTTATAAAAGCCCTGCAAAGTCTCTAAGGCACTAGACATTCTTAAAGATTATAAGATCCCTGTGTCTGTCTTTGTTTGTTCCTGAAAAACATGGCTTGTGCATATGTGTGAGAAAGGGGGGTAAGGAGATGAGAGAGTAGAGAAAGAGAGGAAGGGGTAAATACTGACAGCAGATTATAGAATGGAGTGCCTCAGTTTCTACATGAGGTCCTTGTCCAAATGTGTTCATGCAGAGAGAGGATCATGCTGGGATTAAGATTCTAGAGCTGACTTAATTCTGCTCATTCTGGAGACAGAAATCAGGTTTATAGAGGCCAAAGTATAACTAACAATTTCCTTTTAGAATATGAAATCTCAAATTTAAAAGATAAAAATAAGTATTCATAGATGCAATAATTTAGCTTCTACACAGCAAAAGTATCACAAATAAAAAAAAGGCGACCAAACAATGTGTCTGATAAGGGGCTAATATTTATAATATATAAAGAACTTATGCAACTCAAGAACAAATAAACAAGCAATCCAAGTAAAAAATGGCAAAGAACCTGAACAGATATTTATTCCCTGAATACATACAAACAGCAAACAGATATGTGAACAATGCGCATTTTCACTAGCTTCTAGGGAGATGCAAATCAAAACCACAATGAGACACCACTTTATACCTGTTACAATGGATATTATCAACAAGACAAGAAATAAGTAGTGTTGGAGAGGCTGTGGAGAAAAATTCTCATACACTGATGGAGAAAATACAAATTGGTATAACTGCTATGGAAGACAGTATGGAACTTTCTCAAAACTTAAGAATAGAGTCACTATGTGTCCCATAAATTTCTTTCCTGGGTATCTATTTCCCAAATTTGAAAACCTGAATCCATAATGATATATGATATTTTCCACAATGTTAACTGCGGTACTGTTTATGGTGGCCAAATCATGTAAAAAACCAAAGTGTTTTTGATAGATCACTGGATAAAATACTTGTGATACATATGCACAATAAAATATTACTCAGCTATAGAAAAGATAACATACCGCCATTTTTGACAACATGAATGACCTTGAGATCATTATGCTAAGAAAAGTACGCTAAACAGCAAAATAATAAGAATCATATGACTTTACTAATATGTGGAATATAAAACTGAAAGCAACAGAGAAACAAAAACTCATGGGCACAGTAAATAGTTTAGCAGTTACCTGAGGATAAGGGGAAAGTGATGGGGACATTGAATATATGGTGATGGAAGGAGAACTGACTCTAAGTAGTGAACACATAATGCAACACATAGAAAATGTACTGTAGAATTAGACACCTGGAACCTCTGTAAGATTTACTAACCAACTACATCCCAATAAATTTCACAATAAAAACCATTTGCTCAATCCAAAACAAAGATAGAAAATTTAAAAATAAGTGAAAGCAACAAATATGAAATAAAATAGAAGTATATGAGTAATCTAGCTCAATTAATATTACAAAAATATCCACAAACACAGATATGTCATATTGAATTAAAGACAATTATATCATGCATGTACACCTAGAAATGGTGAAAATAAAATGCTAAAATAATTTTTTCAAGGAACATATATAGAAAAGAAGTAAATAGTAAAATTTTTAATATGGACAAAAATTACTTTCACTGTAATGATAATTTTTAATTTCAACAGAAAAGAATGACAACCTTAAATTTGTATTCTTCTAATAAAAAGGACTTGACAATGCACTGTAGAATTGTATGCCTGAAACCTATGTAATCCTTGCTAACAGATGTCACCCCAAGAAGTCTAACAATAAAAATGAATTAAAAACAAAAAAGGACTCGCAATGTATTTGGAAAAAAAACTGACAGAACTGATAGAAGAAATTTACAAATCCTCCATGATAGTAAATGTTTAAACATAGACCTGTAGGAGTTCCCTGGTGTTGGAGTGGCATAAGGCTTTGGTGCTGGCGATGTCAGCGCTGCGGCCGGGGTTCAGTTTCCAGCCAGGGAACTACTCACATACAAAAAAAAAACCCCCAAAAAAACAAAAACAAAAAAACATACATCTCTTAGTAATTCTTAAGTTGAGTAATTAAACTTAATAAAGATATACCATATTTTTCTATGTATAATGCACATGCATGCTCTTAGCCCAGACTTTCAGGGATAATCTATTTTCATTTAAAATTTTTAATTCAAATGTTTATTTGTTTATATTTATGTGCTTGTTTTATGTATTGTAAATGAATTTTAAAATTTACTTCTTAATATTATGGTACAAGAAATTTTACATAACAAATTATTAGAAAACACAAGAACACAAAAGGTTCAAAACACAAAAACAGATACAAGGTAAACAAAAATTATATACTAATAACAAATTTATGACATTTATGTATGGTAGAAAGATAAGAAGTCACCATCATTGTCAATATCAGTAGTATCATCTTATTTAATTTCTACATTACTGGTGTCTTTTGAAGAGTTACTTTCCTCATCTCAATGAACTTCATTGTCCTCAGTTCCATCCATTTCATTGCTGGTGCCACATGTTGTAATGATTTCACAACCACTTCCTTCTTGACCCCATTCCACGATCTTAAGTTCTAATCACAAACCTGAGTAATGGATGTTTTTTCCATTTTGGCAATAGGTGTTAAATCATTATCTGCTAACTACATCCACGACGTCCACTCTCTTTTCATTAGGGTCTTAATGGGCTTGTTTACTGACACAGCAATAGGTTGCTGTTGGCTACTTATCCAACCAGGTTTCACAGCTAGTTGGATGTTCAAGTACACTATGATGCTTTTGCACTTTTTATAACATGAGCTTTGGAGTGATTAAAAAATGAGCAAAACTGTTGGTTGGTTGGTTGTTTTGTTTTAAGTAATCCTCCAGCCTTCATGACCAGACTTTGTTAAACCAGGTTTTTATGCTTACTTAATTCATTTTTTTGTTTCATACACATAGGAAAGTACTTCACTAAAAATCTTTTCTTTCTCAAATAAATTCATTTTAAAGATAATAATAGGTGGTAGCTTTGTCACATCTGCACAATAGGCTGGAACAGCAAAAAAAAAAAAAAAAAAAAGCAGTGAAATCTATTTTCTCATGTTCACTAGTTTTAACAACCAGTCTTTACTCCTTAGATGTCCACAGATTTCATGGATGGCACATCAAATGTGAGTGAGACCTCATCCATATTGGTAATTTGAGAGAGCTCAAAGTTGTAAATCTTTCAAAGATAGATTACATAAGAATGAAATTACAACACTTGATTCTTACATGCTGCTGCAGTTAAAGCAACATTTAGGTGTCCCTGGGAAATCATTAATTTTTTAATCTCATGCAGTTATGTTACCCTCTTATCTT
This sequence comes from Lyroderma lyra, assembly GCA_004026885.1. Classification (NCBI taxonomy): domain Eukaryota; kingdom Metazoa; phylum Chordata; class Mammalia; order Chiroptera; family Megadermatidae; genus Lyroderma; species Lyroderma lyra. The sequence goes on from PVJL010014743.1 coordinate 18,602, forward strand.
CTTGGTCAAAATAGAGATCCTACTTTACTGCTGCTCTAGAATTTAGTTCCTCACCTCCTATTCTACTTTTGGTCACTTTGGAGGTTTTCTTCACATTATATTCTTCTGTCTTTGCATCTCAAGAACCTTTCTTTTCTGCTGTCTCCACTATCTGATATATTCTCTTTGAAAGAACATGCAAAAGGTGTCTGGACTGCCTTGTTTCCATGCTCTTTAGAATATTTAATAACTTAGCTTAAAGCTTGAAGTGTACATCAATTATTTTGAAACTTTCCAAAGAATTTTCCAATAATTTTTGTAAAAATATAACCTAGATGGCCAGCTCTTGCCTAACATTAGGAAAATGTTGCACTGATCACCCTATGGTAATAGTCAACATCTCTTATCTTCTTCTCAAGTCAGAGTCACTTACTCTGTGTAAAACAATACTTCTCTCTTCATTCCATTCCATTGAGTTGTTGGCTGGAATTGCTTTCATTGCAAGTGTGTTGTAACTTCAACAAAACAAATTATTATATTCCAGGATATTTTTAATATGGATGTCACTATTGATTTTTAGAATTATACTTTTTATTCAGCATAAATAAAATAATTTAAAAACTTGTATATAGATATGCAATTGGTACTACCCATGTATAATATACATTCTTATTTTTTCATTACAAATTTTGACAAAAAGGTACTCATTATACACTGCAAAACAAGGTATGAAAATATTTTTAAATTGTTTTATGCTCATGAGTTGAAAGTGTTATATAAAATTTCTTATTACAAAATATGTTAAAAGTGGGAAAAATATTTTTATAATACAAAATCAAGTACCTGAATATAAACAAATAATAATTTAATTTTAAAATTACAAAAGATTATTTTTTCTGAACTTTTTGGCCTAAAATGTGGGTACACATTATACATGTGAGCACATTATTCATTGTAAAATATTGTAGTTTTATTATAGTGATCCAAAAAAAGCAATTATTAATGTGAAACACTTGCTCAGCAGATGGGAAAAAAAAGAATCTTCAGTACAAGGCTTCCACTAAATAAAGGAATCAGAGAAAAAATATAGAGTATCTAAATTTGTCAATGAAAGGACAATATAGATAATTCAATGAATAAAAGAATTAGCACCTGTTACACATTTAGATAATTGTCAATGTTTTCCATGAAAGTAAGCAAACCAAAAACTGCTCAGGGAAACTGCAGCTCATCTTGCCAAAAATACAACATTAATTCCCCTGTTGACTTTATACATAGAAGACATTTAAAAAATTTTCTTTAATAGCATACATTTCAGTTAGTTGACAGACAATAATAAATATATTTCTCTTCATTTCTCCATTCAAGAGTAAGAATTAATAACTTTATAAAAATGTGTATACATCACCAACTTTTATCAGTTCCAAATTGACTTAAATATGATTGAGGAATAAAATAATTGTCATTGCCAAGGTTTCCAGGCAGGGCAGGTTTCCGTGGTGGTACACCCAGTTGCAAACACACACACACAGCTGACATAGGAGGACCACAAACACGCCAACAAGCAAGTTACTTTATTGCACCCCTGAGACTATATATAGTATTCAAACAAAAGTGGCATCTTGCCGCATCTGCCCAGTAGCATCTGTACAGTTTTTCATGGTTACATAAGGCCGTACATATGTAGTAAATACCAGCTCTGGTAATTCCTCAACCCTAGACACGGACTGATTATGCTAAGATCAAGCCTGGACAGTGGGTCTGCCTTTAACCATGCACAGTGTGCCTGACTGTAATTATTTACAGTGGGATTGGCTTTAACATTTTGGGGACTGACACTCCACCGCTACAGGACAACCACATGGGACTTTGCCCACAATGAATATCCTTGAGTCTACAGCCCACAGCAACAATAGAGGGCACAGCAAAAGACTACCAGACTGCTATCTAATAGCCAGAATCATTAGTATTTACCACCAGGTGGAAGTTATGGAGTTCCACCAAGAGTTTAATGGGTCTTCTGTGGAGGAGGCAATGGCTTGTGCCTCCATGACCATCTTGAACAGGGTGCTCTCAATGTACTCAGCATGATCTGGGATATATACACAACATTCCACATTTAAAATAGCACAGGTGCCACCTTGAGTGGCTGTCAGTAAATCAAAAGTCATCCAATTTTGCAACACAACTTTATGCATTTGTGCTGTTTCATCCAGTAACAGGCTTAAGACCTGTTTAGTAGCATTAAGGGCTTGAGCTGTGTATCTTGTAGCAATTCTTCCAAGTACTCAGATAGTCTTCTTTCTTTAGAGTTACCCAAGGAACTGGCCATATCAGGCACATTCCTCAGATGCAGAAGTAAAACAAGTTTTACTTCCCTAAAGACAGCCTGCATGGCTCCCAACATCTCCCCCTTTTTTATTTATTAAAGCACACCTGTAACCCCAGGTGGCAGCGAGAGACAGTGCCTGTCTTAGGCGTTTCCTTTGTAAGTAATAACCTTACCTGTCATTGGCATTTCATCATCTCATGATGAAACCCTGTCTTAGGTTGGTTATCCCCAGGGAAATCTTACCCGTCATTGACTATCCTGCCTTTGCTAAGTTTGCGGGGAGCGGAGCAAAATAAAACAGGCGGCCAAACTTAAGGCATCGCCCTAAGCTTAATCTCATGGATGTTGGCTTGAATATCCATCATCCTTCTAATGAAATATTTGATGAGGATGGGGAGTAGGCACAGAACTACACAGACACAAATGCCCAATGCAAGGATCGTCATAACAGAATGGGCAATATGAGGCATAGAGGGCAAAACATTCCTAAGAACATCAACAAATTCAGAAGCAGCCTGAGCTGCATCAAATTTCAAGGGTTCAGCTTCTCTCATATTTTTTATCTCACCATGAAGCCAGAGCATGTCTAAAGATAAGTTAGCATCATGCCAAATTCCTTGAAGATGTAAACGAACCCGATTCCAATCATGTTTACTACTATTATATTTTTTAGAAGTAACACTTATCCAATGATATTCTGGATGACATTCTAAATGAGATTTAACTTTCATACCCTGAATCACATCTCCCATATACTGAACCGTATCATAAAGGGCATTCACCTTTTGCTCCAACTTCTCATTAATAACTTCTTGGGTCCCTAAAGCTAAAGTAACATTTTTAGAAAGAGTATTAACATAATGAGCATTTTGAATAGTCTGAGAAAGAGCCACAGCTGCTGTAGCAGCAGTTGCAATTACAGTAACCAAAGCCATAATTCCTACAATTAGAAGTCCAATAAACCGCTTTGGTCTACTCAAAGCATACTCAATTTCTTTGAAGATTTGCAAACTTCTTTCAGCATACCAAGGTCCAGAAATATTAACAGGAAGCATAACAAAATATGGTTGCTTAAGTATCATAACATGAGTTCCTAATGGTACCCAAGAAATACAATTTGCTAAATAACAATTACTACAAGATACATTAAATTGATTTCCTATAAAGTGTACAGTAACATTCCCAATCAAGAGTGCATAAGGGGAAGGAACACAAGCAGATACATTAACAGTTTTAACAGTAGTAGTCCAATCTCTAGTCCTATCTTTCAAGACACTCACATGGCTGCAGGGAGTGCCAGATTTACAGAACTCAACTATTTGAACAACCTCATCCATCACTCCCATAAATCTCCATAGTGAGTTTTGCTGATGTTGCGTATCAGAATTCCAAAGTCCAGAAGTCAGTCTTCGAGCCCATCCTGACTGGTTGCTTCTTGACCAGTCAATGATGTATCTGCCTAACCCAGCGATGTGATAACGAACAGGATCATTGCCAGGACAGTCTCTCCATGGGACAGCCTCAGTGTCAAGTTCCAATTTTCTGTCACAAGGTGAATGTGACTGAGTAACAGGCTGATTTATCTGATAAATAGACCCAATACGTCTTCCCTTGTGCCACCGGTGGATAGTCCATCAGCATCAACAACATCATCGTGCATCTGAGAGTTTTCTGCGATGCAGACCAACCTCTCTGGGAGCCACATGGCAATGTCTGCATTCTGTGGAAAAAACACAAACATGCCCTCTTCCCCAAATTAACACTGGGTCAGGGCCATTCCCTGCACCCGTGAGTGGATCCTTCCATCTCACCTGAGCATATGTGCTCTGTGTGGTGGGGTGCCAAAATCGCTCCGCTGCGGAGCGTCCATGAGCATCAAATGTTAAAAAATTTAAAACAAAAAGTGCATGATGTAAGTAATTCTGAGGTGACACGGGGTATAACTCCCCCTTTTTTATTTTTTCTAATTGAGCCTTCAGGGAGCCATGAGCTCTTTCAATAATACCTTGTCCCTGAGGGTTATAAGGAATTCCAGTTTTGTGAGCAATAAGAAAATTAGTACAAAATTTCTGAAATGTCTGACTAGTATAGCTAGACCCATTATCTGTCTTTAAGATTTGAGGAACTCCCATGGCAGAAAAACCTTTTAAGCAGTGCACATTTGTCCACATGTAAAGCAGCTTCCTGGAGGGCCAGAAATTCACCCTCTGGCAGATCTCTGTTGTTGGAAGAGCACTTCCTTTACTGTCTTTCCCTGCAAGGCTGCTGCCATAGCTATACCTTGAGTATAGGATGGACCAATGTCTGCACAGATGCGGACATAATCATTTAGATTGCTCTTTTTTCTATAAGGTCTCAAGGCAGCCTGACATGCTGAATTAGCATTTTCATAAGCTAGCTGTTTTATAAAAGACTGAGTGGCAGCCAATGGCCCAAAAATCCTCCCTGCAGCTGTGTTGAGGCGAGACACAAATTCCTGAAAAGGCTCATCTGCTCCCTGCCTTATCTGAGAAACATGTTCCTCCTTGCGGGAAGCATCAGGCAACATTCCCCAAGCGTCTTTTGCCGCTGCAGTGGTTTGAGCATAAACTCCCACTGCAAAGCCCATCTGGTTTCTTAATTCAGCATATATGCCTTCTCCTACTAGCATGTCAAATGTAATAGGAATTTGCCTTTGGGCATTTTGATTAGCCTTCTTTTTGCAATTTTCATAGAACTCTGATTTCCATAAGAGATAGTCGCCCCTGGAAAGGCAAGCATGAGCAATATGCTTCCAATCCTCTGCAGGGGTAGCTTCACTAGACAGGGCATCCAAAATTGCCATGGTGAAAGGGGCAATAGGACCATATTGTGTGCAAGCCTCTTTTAATTCCTTCAATTGCTTCCATTGAAATGGCCTCCATTCTCTAACTATTTGCCCTGCCTGGTCAAGCCTTTCAAGGATATACTCCAAATGGATCCGTGGACTCCCCTTGCCTGTGAGCTTCTTCACAAGCCATTTGAAGAGGGGAGCGCACAACAGAGTCCGACCCTGGCTTAACATAACCTGGCGGAGGGTTAGTAGGCATGTCCCAAATCGGAGGCTGCAGCCAGGGACCCCACATACAGGGCTCCTCAGGAGGTGGTGCAGAGGGATTAACTGTGGTGGGTCCTTTAACCCAAGGATTCCATTGATCTCTAAAAGGAATCTGGGGACCCCGAGGACAATTTCCTCCATCCACAGCAACTTTAAGTTCTATTAACTGTCCCTGAATCTACTTTAGCTGATCTGCAAAAGAAAGTGTAGTGCCTGCAGGTTTCCCGCCTCCTTGAGCCATAGCCACCAATGGAGGGTATTTGTCCCTATCATATATGGCTGCCTCATCCTCTAATTCCTCCTGATCCTGAGGGTCTAAATCTTCCCAGTCCTCCACCGGAGGTTCCTGATAAACAGGCACTTTGTTAACCTTAGAAAGTCCTTCTGTGTGTTTAGCTCCCTCCTCCTCCTCTCTCTCCCCTGGAGAAGCGGCAGGTGGAAGAATTTCCTCATTTCCAGCTTGCTTCACTTTCTCTAGCTTGCAGCCCTCACACTTAAGATCTAAGCAATCCCTGATCAAAGTCCATTACCCGAATGTTTCCACTGGGACCTGCTGAGGTCCGTGGGCAGCATAATAATCTTGTAACTGCTCTCCCACTTTCTCCCAAGTTCCCAGACTGACAGTGCCTTCTTCCGGAAACCATGAACAGACTTCTTTTACAAATTCTAAAAAATTGTCTAGCTGTTCTCTGCTCACCCGACTGCCACCGGTGGCAAGCAATTTCTTAATTCCTCTGACATACAGGTCCTTGCTGCTAGCGTGACCCATTTTTCCTGATGTGTCTCACTCACCGCGCATCCAGTGAAATAAGCTCCTCTTCGAGCCGGGCCCTTGCCAGTGGTGTTCCTCACTGTTACCCCCGTATTCAGGTCCCTGTTCGGGCGCCAGGTATGGTGGGCCAGCTGCCACAAGTCGATCAGTACCTGAAGGGGGGAGTGGGAATGAATAAAGAGACACTCACACGACTGCTGATGCGGTCCGTCTTCAGTGATGCTGAAGCCCCGAGTTTATTTCCCATCACCAATATATGCAGTTTGAGTACCTGCAGTTTAACAATGAAAATATGCATAACCTCGTTCAAAAGCAGATCATCTATTATCATTAACTCTCCAGCAATAGCCTAAAGGTCAGAGCAAACAAAGGTCAGATTTCCTAGGGCCTTGTCTTCCATAATACAATTATCTTTCTTTTGTGTCCCAAGGAACTGGCTGGATTAGCCACATTCCTCATTGAGCAGCACACACCCTTGACTCTCTACTAGTTAACTTGAAGGTCAGAGTAACTGAGAGGGAGTCAGTTCCCCAAGGCAATTCTTCCAAGTACACAGATAGTCTTCTTTCTTTAGAGTTACCCAAGGAACTGGCCATATCAGGCACATTCCTCAGATGCAGAAGTAAAACAAGTTTTACTTCCCTAAAGCCAGCCTGCATGGCTCCCAACATGGTTCCATATAAAGTTACTAATACTTTTATCTATTTCATGAAAGTATGATTGTGGGATTTTCATGGGTATTGCAGTAAATATGTAGATTGCTTTAGGCAGAATGCCCATTTTAACAATGTTAAATTTTCCTATCCATGAACAGGGGATATTTTTCCACCTCTTAAAGTCTGTTTCAATTTCTTTCAAAAGTGTCTTACACTTTTCTGTGTATAAGTCTGACACTTTCTTCATTAACTTAATTCTCAGGTATTTCATTCATTTTGTTTTGATAGCAAAGGGAATTGATTCCCTCATTTCTTTTTCTGTGGATTTGTTGTTTGTATATAGGAATGCTGTTGATATTTTTACATTTATTTTGTATCCTGCGACATTACTATATTTGTTTATTGCTTCTAATAGTTCCTGGTAGAGTCTTTGGAATTTTTTATAAAAGGCATCATGTCACTGGCAAATAGTGACAATTTGAACTCTTCTTTCCAAATTTGGATATCTTTGATTCCTTTCTCTTGCCCGATTGCTGTGGCTAGAACTTCCATTACTATATAAAATATAAGTGGTGACAGGGGACATCCCTGTCTTGTTCCTGATTTTAAGGGAATAGGCTTCAGCTTTTCCTCATTGTCATATATGGCCTTTATTATGTTGAGATGATTTCCTTCTATACCTATTTTATTTAGTGTTTTGATCATAAATGGATGCTGTATCTTGTTAAAAAGCTTTTTCTACATCAACGGAAATGGTCATACATTCTTTTTTTTTTAATTCATTTTTATTGTTAGACTTATTTTTTTTATTTTATTTTATTTTATTTTATTTTTTATTTTTTTTTATTTTTTTTATTTTTTTTTATTTTTTTTTTATAATTCATTTTTATTGTTAGACTTATTGGGGTGACATCTGTTAGCAAGGATTACATAGGTTTCTGGCATACAATTCTACAGTGCATTGTCAACTTGATGTATAATAAGTTCACCACCTAATGTGACTTCTCTTTCCATCACCTTATATTTAGCTTCCCTCCCTCCTCTCCCACCCCTCCCCTTTCTCCCCTCCCTAACCCACTCGTCCCCAAATAAACATTAAACTATCGATTGTGTCCATGGGTTATTTGTTTGTTCATTTCTCTTTTTCTTTGCTTTCAGTTTTATATTCCGCATATAAGTGAAATCATGCAGTTCTTTGTTTTTTCTGTCTGGCTTATTTCACTTAGCATGATGATCTCCAGGTTCATACATTTTGTTGCAAATGGCAATATTTCATCTTTTCTTACAGCTGAGTAATATTCCATAAAAGACCTCGAATCGCCAAAGCAATACTACATAAAAAGAATAAGGCTGGTGGCATTACACTTCCTGACTTCTATTTATATTACAAAGCATCAATAGTCAAAACAGCTTGGTACTGGCAGAAGAACAGAAATAGAGACCAATGGAATAGAACTGAAAACCCAGAAATAAACCCACAAATATATGGACAAATAATT
>PVJL010014744.1:0-26908 GCA_004026885.1 Lyroderma lyra
GATGGATGGATGGATGGATGGGTGGATGGTGGATGATGGATGGATGGTGGGTAGGTGGGTAGATGGTGAAGCAGTGTAGAAGTCAGTTTCTAGTTCAGTAGACAGTATCTCTCTGAACGTTCTCTCCAGGGTCCTGGTCCCAGTTCTCCTACAAACTTGCTTTCTGACTTGGAGTGAGTGCCTGCCCCTCCCTGGGCTCAGTTTCCCCATCTGCCCGGTGAGTGTGATGGAGCAGATGGCTTTGATTAACCGTGCCTGCTCAAGTCCTCCAACCCACACCCGGGTGCCTGGGAGTCACAGCCCAGGACACAGCCCTGGCCATTTGGGGCCGGAGTCACAGCCTCTGGCCAGACCCCCAGTCCTGGGACAAGCCCAGACAGGGAGAACACTCTGCCCGCTGGTGTGACCGTGGACAGCCCTTCACTGACTGTTTCTCTCCTCGTTGATTAGGGAAAGAGACTCGCGAAGTGACAGAGTGTCACCGGGCCTCGCCTCTGGCCAGCTCTGACTTACGCCCTGACATTTCCCGAGAGCCAGCTAACCTTTTCCGCCACAAATAGACTGATGCGGTCCCTCGAGGCGGTCTGGCTCGCACAGGGCCCTTTCTCAAGGGAGTTGGGGACCCGGGGGATGCAAAGGGGAGCGGAATAATGATAACAGGCAAAGGCAGCAGTTCTGTGGGGCCGGCCAGCCCTTGGGGTGGGGAGGGCGTGCTGGGGGAGCCACAGGGACATGGGTTCCCCACAGAGGGGCTGGCTGTCGGGACCCCCTGTCCCAGAAGGTAGTGAGCTCCCCATCCCTGGCAGCACACAAGCGGAAGGCCCAGAACTACCCGGCAGGCAGGTCAGAGAGCCCAGGGGACAACAAGGTCTGTAAGTTCCCTCTCGGCTCTGAGTTCGTATGAATCTCAGGATTCCAGGACTTCGGATCTCTCTGACTGGGAATTGGAGAGTTGGGCACTGTCTTGTCAGGGGGTCCCTCGTGTGGGCATGGCTGAGACCGGAGGTCAGTCCCCCCACGCCCTCTCACCAGTCAGCACCGTGCAGCCCACCCTGTGTCCTGTCCACAGCTGTCCCCCCACTGGACGTGGGTGATGCCTGCTGCCCCGCCGTGGTGCCCCCAAGGCCAGCAGAGACGGCCACCAAAGATGGGTGCCGCGGCGGGTACCGGGCGAATGAGTGACTGAGAGCAGGACCTGAGCAAAGACGCCCCCTTCGCCAAGTGCTGCCGCTCAGCAGGTCAAGGTGGCATGAGACTCGGAAGTCCACGTGGTGACGGCAAGCCTGCTGCCGTATGTCACCTTGCTTCCTGACCTGGGAAGCAGATGGTACAGTAACTTGTCGTGTCCCCAGTTCTGCGTGAAGGTGCAGCCGCGGGGACGGCGGGGGTGGGGGTGGGGGACCGCGTCTCCTAGCTGGCAGCATTCGGAAAGAAGTCCGCCTTCTGGGGAGCATCTCGGTGGACGCGAGGACGCTTCTCATCTGACGCTTGTCATCATTCTCCCCAAGGCTGGCCAGGGCAGCCCCTGCCGCCGGCCCCGTGTCCCCTGACGTGCGCCCCGTCTCTGAGGGCCCCTGTGCCCCCCGGGCTCATCCTGGCCCAGGTCTGGAGCCAGCCCTCGTGCAGGAGCCCGGCCCGGCCTGGCGGGCACGGCCTCGCAAACGCCCACACAAGCCCCCGCCGGGCGGCCGGCCGGACGCGAGGGGCAGAGCGCTGATTGGGGGACGGGGGTCCTGTCTGCGCCCTGCGACTGGCCAGTGGCCGCGTGGTCCCGGGGGCGGGGGTGCAGTCACCTTTCTGATCAGTAGCTCCTTCATCCACACAGCGGAGCCGAGGTCGCTGCCTCGAGTGCACCTTGAGCCCAAGGGGGCGCGGCTGGGGGCCGGGTGACTCCAGGTCCCCCCAGACCCTGCTCCCCCACACAGAACGGCAGCCTGGCTGTTTCACTCGGTTACGTCGCCCCTGGGAAAACGCAGTGGCCCCGGGCCCTGTCGGGGGGACCCCCTTCCCTATCGCCTGTGGTTCGTCCTCAGAGACCGGCTGCCTCCGCCTGTGTCAGCGCGGCCTGAATCCGGATCCTGCTGGACAGTGAGAAGATCTCTGGGGGGCCCTGGGCCCCGTGGGTACAGAGGGGGTCGGGGTCCCAGGAGGCGGCGGAAGCAGGTGCTCTCGAGTTAAGGGGAGAGCACGGGAGCTGGGGGGCGGAGGTCCTGGCTTTGCCCTGCCCTGGCCCGTGCTCCGTAAAACGGGACGTGGGGGAGCCCCTCTCCTTCTTAACTCTTGGAGGTGCTGGAGGGGTGATCTGGGAAGGGAGGACTTCTCTGCACTCGGGAAGTATTCTTTGCAAAGTAAGTGGGGTTCAAACCCTGCACTGCGGTGCTGGCCTGGCCACCGGGGTGTCCCCCACTCTCCCAGGACTCAGTTCCTCCAGCTGTGAAACGGGAGCACAGAGCCCTGCCCGCCCTGCACTGACCCCCGTGGGGAGTCCCTCCGGGCCTCCCCGCCCTCACGCCCCAGCATCTCTGCTGCACGCGGGCTCCCACCCGCATTGCTAATGTGGGGGGCCGGCCAGCTTGCTGTGGAGAGCTTAGCTGCCCCCTCCCTAGCCTGGCCTCCACTCCCTAGATGTTGGTAGCACTCCTGCCACCTGACTGTGACAACCAACTTATGTCCAGGCGTGGCCACCTGTCCCCTGAGGGCAACACTGCCCCCAGCTGCGAACCGGTGACCAGGGGTCCAGGCCGTGGTTTGTACCCCGAGGCGCCTCCAGCTCACACTGGTCAAGCTCAGTCTCCAGCTCCCCGCCCCCAGCGCAGGGCTGGACGCTCAGCGCGGGCCCAGCAGGCGTTTCCGGAAGGGGTGCCCGCGTGCGCGAACGACCGACGAGCCCCGGGCCGTGCGCCCCAACAGCACACGCCGTGGCGATGGGCAGGGCACTCTGTTCACTGAGGGGCCGCCGCGTGCCAAGGCGGCCACCTTGAGACAGGATTCGAGGACATTCTGTGGGCACCTGGCAGTGCCCAAGGCCCCATGCCCAGATGACCCAAAGGCCCCACGAGCTCAGCAATGACAACCCCCTGCCCAGCCCCCGCTCGCCTTCCCCCACCCTCCACACGGTGCCCCCCGACCCAGCGGGCAGCGGGCAAGCCGGCCACAGGCCCCCGGGACCCGCGCTGCCCCAGGGGTCGTCCCCCCCAAAGGAGAGCACACGAGCTTGCAGACACGGGCGGGTGTGGGAGCGAGCGTGCACCTCGGGCGAGAAGGGATGAAGGCACCTCAGGCGTGTGACAAGGCCAACGCGTGGGAAAGCAGCGCCAAGTTCCTCCGTTGCGTTTGCACTTCGGTCCGCCCGCACCGTTTCGGCCACTTCCGGCCGCACACGTCCCACCGTGCCCGTCGCGTTTGAGAGAAGGAGCGAGGCGGCTTGTCTTGCTTCCAGCACGGCGGGTTGAAATGCCCCTCCTGCCGTTAGCGTTGGGGTGCGGAGGCGCCCCAGCCAGCGCGTGTGCCGCCCGCGGTCCCCGTGCCCACACCGGCAGGAGGGGCGGCGGCCTGGACCCGGCTGCTGACAGCGGCCACGCCCGAGGCCTGGGGACGGCCCACGGGGGGCTCCGCTCGGGTTTGGTGTCCGTCCCCCGTCCCCGCCACCACCCACATCGGGAGCGCTGGGCGCTGCAGGGTGCATTCACACGCCACGCGCGTCCTTGCCCCAACCCGCCAGGTCTGGACGCTAAAAAGAAGGCGCATCCGAAGCCGTATCAGTCAGGGTGGCGGGCTGGAATACGTCATTCCAGCGTGCGCGGGCGTGCGGCTGTCCCTCGGGGTGTGAGGGCGAGCTGGGGGCATTGATGCCTCGGGCTCCCGCCCTCCCTGCGAGTAAACTGTCCCACCCCCAAGCCCACAAGTGCTCCCGGGCACCCAGGGAACGGGGACGTCAATGTGTTAAAAGACACAAAGCATGTGATCATCTCAGTAGACACAGGAGCAGCACTCAGTAAAATTCAATTTCTGTTCTCGAGACAACACCTCGGCTGCTTAGGGGCAGAAGGGGACACTGCGGATCTGATCAAAGCTATCTGCCAAAACCCCTCCAGCCGCAAGCCGAGTTAATGGGACAACGTTGAAAGCCGTTCCTTTGAGACTGGCAAGGAGACAGAGATGCCCATTGGCACCTTTTCTAGTCCACGTCAGCCTGGATGTGGCAGACGGCGGCACAGCCAGTCGGGCAAAGTTCGTAAGGAAAGAATCAAAACCATCTTTACTCACAGGTGACGTGGCTGGGTGCATGAGGGCCTTCAGGACCCACCGAGAAATTATGAGGTTGAATGGGGACCTTAGCAAGACTGTCAGATTCAAAGTCTGTGCAAGATTCAATTTTATTTCTCTATGTCAGCAACAATGTTGGAAAAACAAAATCTATGCACAAGATTTTATAAATAAACATTATTTATAACAGCATCAAAAATCTAGGAATAACACACACGGTCACTATAAGAAAAACCATAAAACATAATCAGAGACTTTGAAGAAGACCCAAATAAATGGAGGTACCAAGTTCATGGGTTAGAAGACGATAGCTTCTGGCCAAATTCATTAATTCTTTCCAAACCGATTTCTAGAACCAAAGAAATTTCTATATAAATCCCAACCAAGGTTTTGAGGAACTGAAAATACCGATTCCAAGATGTACATGGAGATAGGAACTCAATTCAACAAATACTGACTACCCGCGTGCTCACTTGTGGGTGCGTCAGAGAATAAACGCGACCAGGGCTGCCTTGCACAGCTCCGGTCCCAGCAGGAGAGACGCACGAGGGACCCTGAACATAGCAAGTGACTTCCCGGTGTGGCAGGAGGTGAAAGATGCTTCCGGGGAAACGCAGGGAAGGGCGAGGGGTCCAGGGCTGCGGGGGACCCCGGGGAGAACAGTTTGCAAACGGCCAGGATGGGCCTCATTGAAGGTGACATTTGCAAGACACAAGAGCAGATAAAATGGCCAGTGATGAAAGGTGGGGAGACATGCTCTCCCTGACACCAGGGCACATTCGGAACCCTGATAATTAAGACAGTGTGCGGCTGGTGCAGGGAAGGCTAATTAACAAGTGGCACCAAATGAAGAGCCCAGAAACAGGCCGTCGTCTCCCAGGACACTTGATTTAGGACAAAGGTGGGCATGGCACGGCAGTGGGGAAAGAAGGGACTTCTCAATAAGCGGTGCTGGGACAACCGGCCGTTTCTAGGAGGGGGAATGTGAAACTGTCACCTCCCTAAAAAATCAATTCCCGCTGGAACGAGACGTGAACGGCAAAGCCACAGAGCGTTTGGGAGAGAGTAGGAGAATCTGCCTGACCCTGAAGTAGGAAAAGATGAGACAGACACCACAAGCACTAACAAATCAGAGAAACTATTGATAACTTCAAGTATAGTCAAGACGCCATCAGAGCGGACAACCGAGCCACGGGACAGACCTTTGCAGCTGGCCCCCCAGGCTGTCCTGCTCCTGACAGCAGGCCCCCCAAGGCGAGCCAGCCGGTCAGCTCAGAGAGGCCCCGGCGCACACAGCGCCCTCTGCTTAGCGTGCGGTGGGGTCGGCCCGGGTTCAAGGCCCTTCTTGCGGCACTGGAACGCCTGGCCACCTCTCCTCACGGAGGTCAAGGTCCCGGCACCGTGCCCCCCAGACGGGGAGGGGGTTCTGAGCAACATCGAGTCCTCAGCCTGCAGCACGGGCCAGGCATGGTGGGTGCTGGGGGGCAGGGGGGTTGAACTGGATTGAGGAGGAAGAAGTTGGCAGTTGCTGGAAACGACGTCCACCCTGAAGTCTTCGCCCAGGAGGAGAGGGACCTGACCTCACGTGGAACCCCCGCTGGGGGCCAGGCCCTGCCCCGAGCACACTTGCTGGTTACAATGACGAGCCCCTGCTGTGGGCACACGATGGGCACAGAGGCCTGTGTGAAACGTGCATGCCCCATTTGAACAGGAACGACAGAACGCACACCTGTGTGCTCAGCACCCACCGTGGGCAGCACGTGAGGGGCCTCTCTGCGTCCACCTCCCCCAGGTAACCCCTATCCGACTTGTAGTCATCCCCTCGCCTTTCCTTATGGTTTCAGCAACCGCGGACGTATCCCCACGTCAGACGTAGCTTAGTGCCGGGACACTGAGCAGCACACCCAGACGCAGCGATGGGAGAGGGGGTGCTGTTTCACTGCAAGGTGCGGGCTCCTAGGAGAAGGCTTTGGTTCCAGTCAGGCTTCTATTTTCCTGTGCATTTAAGAGCCCTTTCTGGGGACGCCAGGGACAAGGGAAAACAGGGTTCATCATGGGGCACATGCAGGGTCTGGGGAGGACCAGGTAGCAGATGATCCATCAGAATCTGCTCTTGGGGACTAGGCCACCTGGGCTGTCTCCTTCTAAGCCCACCAGGAGCTCTCAGGAGCAGGGCAGAGGGGCACAACTCTGTGGAACGAAATGAGTGACCTCCAAGCTCCAGGCCTCAGGACACAGAGAGAAGAGCAGGGACTGAGAAACACATGGTGATCACAAGTGCACCTGAGAATTGGGGCCAGGCTCACCCGGCATTCTGTCTGTGGGTTACAAAATAGGGAGTAATGGTAATGACAACATTTGACCTGCCTCTCTCCAGTCACTTTGCTCCAATGGCAACTTGTTTCCCTCTGTGTCTGGTCACCCCCACTTTACCATCTCCTTGAGGGATTCCTGTACCCCCCACCCTCCCCCACACACCCCATATTGGGTCTCCTATCCTTGTCTTCCTCCTCTTGCTTTATTTTCCTATGTTGGTGGAGCATGTGCATGTCTGAAATGTCTTTGTTGGGAGATTCTCATTAGGCACTTATGTACTTCCTTGGTAGTTTGGCAGGGTATAGAATTCTAGGTTAGAGGTCACCTGCCTTCGGAATTTTGAAGTTACTCCTCCACTGCCTTCTTAATTTAAGGGTTGTCATTGAGAATCTGAAGGCATTTTGTGCCTTTTCTGTTTCCTAATGTTTCTCCTCCTAAGCCTGTGACATCTTAGCTTTGCCTCCAGCATTCTGAAATTTCATACTGATTTGCGTTAGTGCAGGTCCACTTCCAGTCATCGCTGGAGTCACTTGGTGGGTATTTTTAACCTGGCCACTTATGCCCTTTGGATCTGGAAATTCGTCCTGGATTATTTCTTTGGTAGTTCTGTCGTTCCTCATTTCCTCTGTCCTTTTTCTTGAGACTCCTGTTAATCAAATATACGTCTCCAAAATTAGAAATCTAATTTTTTTGTATATATGCTTTCCTGTTTGTCATCTCTTTATTACTCAATCTGCTTTCTCAAAGATTTCCTCATTGTTATCTTCTTATGCTCTATGTGGTTTTCCACTTCTGCTATCGTGTGCTTAGTTCTCAATGGCTCCTTCCGTTCTCTGAATTACATACATATTCCTTCTATAATATCATGTCTTACATATCATTCTATAATTATTTGTGTGTGTGTTCCATGGATCTAATAGCTTGCCCTGTCTCTATGAGCATAGGAAGAGTCCTTTTTCCCCTTTTCCTTTTCTGGGATAGTTTGTTCATTATTATTGCCTATTTGCTTTAGTGTCTCTCTCTCTCTCTCTCTCTCTCTCCCTCTCTCTCTCATTATTTCTCTCGCTCTCTCTTTTCCACATTAAAAACTTTTCTTAGATTGTTAGGAATCCTTTGCTGAGTGCTCATGGTAAGGAATAGGGAATGTAAGAGCTGAGCTGCTTGGAAACTCTACACAACTGCATGGTGTTTGTTGACTTAGGGCTTCATCGGGGGCAGGGCGCGGGTTACCGGGTTCTTTGTTTGGTTACCCTGCTGTCAATATCTTTCCTGAAACAGCCAGATTCAACAGAAATGTTTCTTCTAGTCTCCTGTCTGGAGGACCCAGCCATCAGGGTTCTGAGACCTGAGCAGGGAACAGAGTAGGGGTCTTTACAGGTAGCATTCAGGGTGACTCACCCCGTGTGTGTGTGTGTGTGTTGTCTTAAGATAAAATTTTCATTGCATTTTTATACACCAATAATGAACAATCAGAAAGAGAAATTAAGAAAACAACCTTATTTACAATTGCATCCCCCAAAAAATCACCTAGGAATAAATTTAACCAAGAAGGTAAAAGATTTGTACCCGGAAAATTTTAAGACATTGAAGAGAGAAACTGAAGAAGATACAAATAAATGGAAGCATATACCGTGCCCATGGATAGGAAGAATTAACATCATTAATATGTCCGTACTACCCAAAGCAATCTACAGATTCAATGCAATTTTTAGCAAATCACCAATAGCATTTTTCACAGAACTAGAACACATAATTGTAAAATTTATATGAAACCACAAAAAACCCTGAATAGCCACAGCAATCTTGAGGAAGAAGAACAAATCTGGAGGCGTCACCGTACTTGATATCAAACTATACTATAAGGCCACAGTCATCAAAACAGCAAGGTACTGGTATAAAAACAGACACAGAGATCCATGGAACAGAACAGAGAGCCCAGAAATAAGCCCACACCTACTTGGTTCTTTAATCTATGACAAAGGAGGCAAAAAATATACAATGGTGTTGGGAAAACTGACAGATACATGCCAAAAAAATGAAACTACACCACCTTCTTACACCAGATACAGGAATAAACTCAAAATGATTTAAAGACTTAAATGTAAGACTTGAAACTATAAACTCCTCAAAGAAAACATAGGCAGTAAACTCTCTGACATGGCTCATAGTTAAATTTTTTTCTGACATATCTCCTCAGGCAAGGGAAACAAAAGAAAAAATAAACAAATGGGACTACATCACACTAAAAAGGTTTTACCTAGTGCAGGTAACCATCAACAAAATGAAAAGACAGCCTACTGAATGAGAGAAGATATTCACCAATGACACATGTGATAAGGGGTTAACATTCCAAAATATGTCAAGAACTCAAACAACCTAACACACAAAAAACCAAACAATCCACTTAAAAACTGGGCGGAGAATAGGAAAAGACATTTCTCCAACGAGGACATGCAGATAACCAATAGACACGTCAAAAGATGCTTGACGCCACTAATCATCACATCAAACCCACAATGAGCTACCCCCTCACACGCGTCAGAATAGCCATCACGTTTTGGAGTTTGTTACAGCAGGTAGCCTAACCTAACGGATAAACAAGGTAAGTGTATTAACCACTAACAGCCAAGCAGCTGGAAACGTGGGCTCTCTGGTCAGAATCACGTAACAGGGACTGAATTTACACTTTTGCTTGAAACAACTAAACACCTGGCCAAAATATAGATGAAATGACGGTTCTCAAGATATTGGACATCAGGCGGAAAGGACAGCAAATCACTCCTAACTTCAGGCACCTTAAACCCTTTCTGGAAAACTCAGGGTAATTGTAAAAGTGTGCTCGTAACTAATTATCGATCCCTCCCAGGATGGCCGGGTTTTCTCCATCCCCTCAGTGTCCTCGGTGTCCCAACTCCCAGGCGCCATCTACCAGCCTGGGAGGGCTTTCAGGTCGTTCTTCCCAGATGGACTCACCGAGCCCTTCTCCAAGCCCCAAAGCACTAGGTGGTGCCTCTCCTCGAGGCGGCAGCCTAAGCTATGTGGGCTCGCTCACTCTTCTTGCTTTTCCCATCTACCTCCAGGCACTGCCCAACCCACTGGGGCAGCCCCCACGCGCGGGCTGAGTGGAATGTTGCTGATTTACTAAAAGGTGCGGCAGGTACACAAAGATCTCTAATACAGAAAAAAGCGCCCGGAGGGCAGGGATGGCTGCAGTTCACAGACAGAAGACCTGGGCCTCCCCGGGCCTCAGCTTTTCTTCCTCTGTCAAGTGGAGGAGGGGGCTGGGTGGTGCTAAGGTTGCTGACAGCGGCGACATCTGCGCCTGAGTGCCAAGCTGGGACCCATAACGACAAGGAAGACTCAACATCAATGCGGACGACCCCGGAACCGTCTCAGGAACAGCCAGACACGGTCCCGATTCCCCATTTACTCGTTCTATGAAGTGGAAGGGAACGGGGCCTCCGGCCATTCGGCTTCCGGGATCTGGGGAGCCGAGTCCCCTCTCAACCCAGCCCTTTGGCAACACTGTAAAGTCAAGTCAGGTCAGCCCCTCGGAAGGTCGCCGCGGGGGCTCAGGGCGTCACGAGACCGCGGAGTGGTTGCCTGGGAAACGCCCACATGCCTCCGCAGGGCTTCCCGGGCATTGTAGTCCGCCGGCGGCCTCGCTCGGGCTAGCCGCGCGGGAGGGACTACAACTCCCAGAAGGCAGCGCGGCGGGGGCGGGGGCTGGCGGGACCTGCCGGGGCGGGAGGAGGAAAATGGCGCGGTGGAGAGTCGCGTCTGGGCAGCGAGGGTTCCCCGCGCCGCCGCTGCTGCTGCTACTGCTGCCGCTCCTGGTGCTCGGGCCCTGGCGGGCAGCGGGCCACGGCGGCAAGTACTCGCGGGAGAAGAACGAGCCCGAGCGGCCCCCGAAGCGCGAGCCCGGCGGCGAGTTCCGCATGGAGAAGCTGAACCAGCTTTGGGAGAAGGCGCAGCGGGTGAGCGGCGGCCGGGGTCCCTGTACCTCGGGGGTCTGCGGGGCCGGCGTCTCCGGGGGTGTCTCCTTTGTCTTGGGCATCCCTTCTCTTGGGGGTCCGCGGCCCGGGGCTAGGGGTGTGATTCCTGCCTTGGTGCGCAGACGCCGCAGTTTGGGGCTCGGGGTCCCCTGAGAAGACCCTGAAACTCACTTCCTGTCCTGTGAGACCCGGAAACCACGCGTGTTGCTTCATCCCGTCCCAGCACCTTGGACCTTGACTGTCTGTGAAATGGCCCGGGCGCCGGGGACCCACGGGTACTTCTACCGGGTCTTGAGGGGCTTGTGACATCTCTGGGTGTCGCAAGGCTCCCGGGGGCAGGGAGCTGTCCTCGCAGATTCGGGGGTTGGACGAAGCCGAGGGAGGCCGTGAGGGGTGCCTCTGCGGGCAGCCTCCATGGTAGATGTGGCCCTCCCCGGCTCAGGGTCACCGTGAGAACGTGGTGCAGGGGACGACCCCAGCAGACCCACAGGGGGGCCGCGGCGGAGCGCTCAGGGACAGGGCTTCTCGTCCTTCCCCGGCGGTGAAGACGCGTGGCCGCACTGGTCCTCGGCGGGAGAGCCAGGGTGGGGGGCGGGGATGTGTGTGAAGCCCCTCCGTCCTGTTACCTACTTCCCTGCCTCAGGAGCCACCGCCTGTGCTCCAGGGCAGACTCTCCCCTGCACACCCGGAGGTGGGTGGGGCCTGTGCTGTCCTTGGAGCTCCGTCACTGAGTGACCCTAAGGCTGGGACGGGAGGGTGCCTGGAGGTCTGCCTGGGGCGTTGTTCAGGGGGAGACCAGAACTGTGGGCGTTCCCAGTGACGTCATTTTTACCGATTTATTGAGATGCGATTGACAGACAAACAGCTGTACGTATTTAACATGCACATCTGGACAAGTTTGAAACCAGTAGACACCCGTGGGACCCTCGTCGGATCTGCGCCACGACCATCCACTTGTTTCTGCTGAGCTGCACTGTGCCCTGCGTGTGTGCGGGTCTCCAGTTGTTAATTTATTCCACGGTTGAATGTTGGACAGGCTCTGCGGAGCACTTGGCTCACTGACTTTTTATTAACGTTTAACTGTGATTGAAAGAGATAGTAAAAGAATGCGGAGGGGGAGGGCCTGGCGTTCCCACAGGACCTGGCCCGGGGCTCTGAGGACTGAGGCCCTGGTGGTCCGTCCTCAGCTGCCCAGCATGGTCCCGCTAGGGACAAGCCCCAGGACACGCGCCGGCGCGGGCTGTCGGAGCGCCCTCCACTCCAGGACTTGCCTGAGAATGTGGGTCCTCGGGGGAGATACTGGTCCCAGATCAAGTAGGTTTGGGAAACGAGGCTCAGCAACGCCGATGGGCTCCTCGGAGCTTTCCGTATGCGGACGTCACGGGGTGGTGTGGGAGGTGGTGTGGCCTGCAGCCTTGCCCTCTTAAGCTGCCCCCAGAACCCATTTCCGTGAACCCCCATCTGGGTCACTTTAAGAACCCCAAAGCAGGGTTTTTGTTGAGAGTTGGGTTTTGATTTTTGTTTTGGGGCATTTGTTTGGTTGTTTTTTGACATTTAGAATGCTTTGATCTTTCTAGTTAACACCATTTGTATCAGTAGCTGCAGCGTTGTAACTCTTAGCATTTCACACAACTGGTCAGTACGGACTTTTTTAAGCGTGGACGTAGGAGCAGGACCGGAGATTGAAGAGCTTCAGGTTTCATACTTCTGTTAAAACTCAGAAGTCAGAACTGTTTCTTCTCTGCTCAGAAGTGTGCCACGGCTTCGAAGGTCGCTCTGGCTTGCACCGCGCCACTCACCCACTGCTGGGTCGGAGCCGGGACCGGGCACTCCGCCCCGCAGTGCTACCTTGTCCCAGGAGCTGCAGAGGCGCCTTTTTGGTTTTATTTGGAACTTTTCCATAAATTCAGTCTTCTGTCCCTCTAATAGCTGCACCTTACTTGTATCGTAATTCCATGACACGAGGATAAGGCACCAGTTTCTTCACCAAGCCCCACATTTCTGCCCCTACACCCTGTCACCCTGTTTACCCAGGTGCCCCACTAATGTCCCCAGGGCGGACAGGTGGGGCATCCTGTCACCCAGGCCACCCTGTGCCTGCTGCATGCTCAGGTTGCTGATAGTGGGCAGCTCCCCAGGGACCTGGGATTTCTAGACCATTCCGTGCTATAGAAGGTTCAGGCGAAGCCAGTGCTCTTTGCTGCGGGGCCGAGGTCCTTTGGGAGTTCTGCGGGAGCCGGTGCGGGATGGTGACTATCCGGGACCCCGGCTCTGTCTGCTCGTCTCCCGGTGTCTCCTGGTCGCCTCTCCTCCGGACTGGGTTTCCCGCCGGGCGGCCAGCTGTCCGACGTCCTCTGCTCTGTCCTGCAGCTGCAGCTTTCTCCTGTGGAACTGTCGGAGCTCCACGCTGACCTGAAGCTGCAGGAAAGAGACGAGTTCAGCTGGAAGAAGTTGAAAGCCGAAGGCCTAGATGAAGATGGAGAGAAAGAAGCCAAACTCATACGTAATCTCAACGGTATCTTCCCTTTTGTTCATACAAGGGGGCAGGCTCCCGGGGCCCCCTGCTTCTCGTTCGGACTCGGGCTGTGGGCAGGACAAATTCACAGGCTGTGCGGGCCTCAGAGGCCATCCAGGCCCCGGGCTGCTGCACAGGAGCCTTCTGGGCAGTGTTTTCCATTAATCAGTGGTTTTCCCGGGCGTGAACTACGCATGGTGAAATACAGATCTCGTGGACACAGCCCGCTGAGTTGCTAGGCGCATGCGCCTGTGTGACCCACACCGGGCCAGGGTCTCGATGGCTCGGTAGAGGGGCCTTCTGCGGTTCAGGGAGAGGCCCTGGACTGGCTTTCCATGTCTAGGAAACCCCAGAGATTCGCAGTCTTCACAGCTGGTCCTCGAGACCCCCAGTGGTCTGAGCCTGCAGGCGGCTGAGTTCTGAGGTGCCTGAGGCAGGGGCCCTGAAGCCTGGACGAGCCAGAGCAGGCTGACACGCCTCCTTTGGAAAGTCTGTGTCTCCAAATAGAAACGTGACGGGGTGTAGAAATGCCCCCTCTAAGCCACAGCCTCCCACCCTGCGGTGTCATCTCCCCCACATGCACCAGAAACAGGCTGCGAACTTGGTTTTGAACATCTGGAGACTTGTCCCATAAAAACAATCTCACTGGTAGCAAGCTCTGTCCCAGCCAGAGGTGCTCGTGGTGGGGGCCCCAGAGCTGGCGTTTATCCGGGGGGTCCCCGAAACTACTGGATGCATGGGTAAGAGTGGGGGACTGGGGACCCGGGTTGTTCATGCTCCACTACGTCCTGAGTAGTCACCAGAAAGCCAGAGTGCCGGCCCCAGACCCCAGCCCCGCTGGGACTGACCCCCGCTTCTCTCCTAGTCATCCTGGCCAAGTACAGACTGGACGGGAGGAAGGACGCCCGGGCGGTCAGCGGCAACGCCCTCGGTGACGGCACCGAGCAGGACGGCCTAGAAGACCCCCGGCTGGAGAAGCTCTGGCACAAGGTGCCCTGGGTGCTTCTGGGAGCCCCGAAACGTGTGCCTCCTGTCAGAGCTGGGGGCTGCTGGGGGCTTTTCTGCACTGTCCTCTCACCGAACTCATGGCCTCCGCGTGGTGGGGTCTCCGTGGAACCCCGTGCTGGTTCTGGAGTTGCCGGTGGCCCCTCCTGGCCCCCCTACGTGGAGCCCCGTGCCCGCCTGGTGCAGGGTTGTGACTCGTGGCGCACAGCGGTGCTGGGCCCTGGGCCGCATCTTGACATCGCATGTGCGTTTATCGGGTTTGATCCCACAGACAGTTTCTGTGATTCTGTGAGGTGCCCTGACTTGGTGGGGGTGCAGGGCTGGGCTGTAGCCAGGTATTCCTGACTCCCCCTTGTCATCAGCTCCTGTGCGGGGAGGTCCGTGCACGTCGCTGAGTGGGGCCCAGACTTGGAATCCTCACAGCAGCCCAGGTCCCTGGTCACAGGGCTGCGGCTGGAGCAGGAGGGAGGAGGCCTGCCGTGCGGGGGGCTCTCTGAGGCCTCCAGGCTAAGCCCAGGCCTGCGTCGTCCACTTGTCAGCCCGGGGCTCAGCGGGGATGACTGGGTGACCGGCCCATGGGGGCGGGCTGGGGGTACGCAAAGGGTGGACAGGTGAGCATGGCCCCGGCTGGTGTTCACTGGGTCCTCCCCCCTCAGGCAAAGACCTCTGGGAAGTTCTCCAGGGAGGAGTTGGACAAGCTGTGGCGGGAGCTGCAGCACCACCGAGAGAAGGTTCGCGAGTACAACGTCCTGCTGGAGACCCTGAGCAGGACCGAAGGTGCCATGCCCCCTGTGCCCGCGGGCAGGCGGCCCGGGCTGCAGAATGCTCCAGAAAGGGGCTGTGGGGGAGGGGAGCCGTGCCATTCTCAGGTCCCTGCCCAGCCCTCTGAGGGGGGATCGCCATGTAGGAGCCCGCTGGGGCCTTTGCCAGCTGCAGTGACGTGCTGGTCAGATGAAACTGCTGTAGTACCTCAGGCCACCTCTTCGTCACCGCTGGCCACGCGGCTTTGGCGGGCATGACCTGATGGCACTGTCATTCGCACTGGGGACCCACCCAAATTCATGGTTCCCTCAAGTGAGCACCGCAGCGGGGCTGCCGTGTGTCCTCGTCCCCAGTCCCTCCGGTCAGAGGTCCTGCCCCGTCAGCACTGTGCTGTCCCCACAGAGATCCACGAGAACGCCATCAGCCCCGCGGACATGAGCCGCGTGCAGGAGGAGGCACTGCGGAGCCGGCACGCGGAGTTGCGGGACCGCTTACGGGGCATCAGCCAGGGCTTCGACCGCCTGCGGGGCATCAGCCACCAGGGCTACGGTGCCGAGGCCGGTGAGTGCAGGGGCGCCCCCCACCCAGCGGGCACCCCCCCACCGCCCCCCACCCAGCGGGCACCCCCCACCGCCCCCCACCCAGCAGGAACGCCCCCACCGCCCCCCACCCAGTGGGCACGCCGGCCCCGCCTGCACCTCTTTCCTTCTTTTTGGAAGTTCCCTATACCGGGATTTTCAGTGTCACAGTGTCACAGTGTCCCCTTCCCATTCGTCAGTCTTCCCTTGTCCCTCCCACCAGTCGGGACAGCTGGGTGTGCTGCGGTGACACACGGCCCACATGGGCTCATTTATGCCAGCGCTCCTCCTCCCGCCAGGACCTGGCCGTGTCAGGAAGTCGGCCACCGTCCCGTGGGTCCTGGGAACACGCGGGGGACAGTGCCCAGTTTGCTCCCAGATGACACAGAACACGCACCGTGTGCACACGCACACACATACCATGCACACCGGTCACCCAATGGGATGTGCGGGCCTCGCGGGGGCCCATGCGCGTCCCTGAGATCGCCTTGCTCCCTGCCAGAGTTCGAGGAGCCCCGGGTGATTGACCTGTGGGACCTGGCCAGGACGGCCAACTTCACGGAGAAGGAGCTGGAATCATTCCGGGTAAGGAAGCCGGGAGGCCTCGCCGGCCCCAGCTTGGTGGCGGCTGACCTGGGCCTGTGGCGTCTGAGGTTCTGAGCCGTGGGGTGGGAGGTGAGGGGGCACATGGCAGGGGGATGAGGGACCACCCTGTGTGGCAGAGGGAGCCGGGTGGCCTCTGAGGAGTGGTCAGGATACACAGGGGCACAGGGGTGTCAATGCAGCTCCGGCAGAGGTCTGTGCTGCATGCTCTCAGCCCTGCCTGGACACCCAGAGGAAGTGACAGCCAAGCCCAGGACTGTGGGCCAGTGGGACGTCTGGCTGGGCAGGGTCCTGGATCCCTCTGAAGGTGGAGGGCAGAGGTCAAGGCTGGGGGCTGTTCCAGACGGGACAGGCATGGGGACGGAGAGCAGGACTGTGGCAGGGGCCGTGTTCGAAGCATCAGGCTGCACGTGGGTCAGGGCCGGAGAGAACCAGGTGCCTGGCAGGCCCTCTTCCCTGACGGCCGGGGTCAGGAGCCCAGGCCGGGTGGAGGGCCATAGTGCCCGCAGGTTCTAGCAGCGTCTCTTCAGTGCACAAGTGCTGCTCACCTGCTCCCAAATGCTGCTTCCTACTTGGATGGCAGCGGGGGCGGTGCAGCCTGGGGCTGTCCGGGACGGACCCCACAGCGAGGGGCTCAGTGTGGAGCTGCCTGCTGTCCCTAGTGGGACCCGGTCTGTGCCCCAGCGTGTGGCCCGCCTGCCCTTGGTGTCCCTGTCAGGTTTGAGCAGGGACCCGGGTGGCCGTGAGGGCGCCGTGGGGGGACTTCGGTTGCTTACATGTTGTTCTAGGAGGAGCTGAAGCACTTCGAAGTCAAAATCGAGAAGCATAACCACTACCGGAAGCAGCTGGAGATTTCTCATCAGAAACTGCAGCACGTGGAGAGGTTTGGCGACCACGAGCACATCAGCCGGAACAAGGAGCGCTACGCCATGCTGCAGGAGAAGGCCAAGGAGCTGGGCTACAAGGTGGGCGCGGGCCTGCGGGGCCTCGGCAGGGTGGCCGGCCAGCGGCCAGCGGGCGCGAGTCCAGCCTGCCGGAAGGGGCGGTCCCCGCGGCCCCACCGCGCCCAGCTTGCCCTCTGCAAGGGTCTCCTCTGCTGCAGGAGGGGGTTGTCCTGCCCAGGTGGCACTTGGTGGGAGAGCACAGGCAGCTGCCCCACTTCCTGAAGGGCGTCTGGATCCCCCCACGTGCCCTCGGGGCCTGGGGGGCTGTGTGCTGCAGGTGACCTGGTGAGAGCTGTGCACATGCCTGTGGGGCAGGTGGGCGGGCTGGAGCCAGAGCTCTTGCAGCCACTTAGCTGGCCTCTTGGTCCCTCAGGAAATGGGGACCGTCCCAAGGCAGCAGCAGTGGCCCGAGTGGCCTTAGGCCAGCCACTCCTTCTGCTCTGTCCCAGCCAAGCTGCCCCCGCAGGGCACTGGTGAGGTCAGCCTGGGCACAGTCCAGGTGTTCCAGCTCAGAGGGCCCTTCATCCGCAGAGCCTCCCTGTGGTTTAGATTGTGGGGACAGGAAGTGGCAGGACGGTGGGCACCAGGGGCCAGCGGGGCGAGCACAGCTCTCTGGGGGGCTCTTGGGAAGGGCAGGAGCTCTCCCTGTGACAGCGAAGGGACGTGCAGGCTGGGGACCGATGGGCGGTGTGAGGCCACGCAGGGCCGGAAGTGGGTCCTAAGCATAATGCCAGGATTTGCAGAGCGCGGTGCGCCTGGACAGGTGCGGGAGGCCTCACCTGACTGGAGGAGGGCGCCTGCGGAATGGGGCTGGGGGCCGTGGTGCTGGAGGACGCGTGAGCTGGCCACAGGATGCCCACGGGGCGGGAACTAGTGTTCTGACAGTGACCTGGGTGGGTGGTGGGAACTGCCCTCTTTTCCGCAGGATCTGCTTCCCGCCGGTTGTTGTCTCAGCGTCGAGCTGCTTTACTGGTTTATCAAGCCGGGGCGGGAGCTCAGAGGTGCCGGTGGGTGACGGCACACACCGCCCGGCCCGGGCAGCCCCTAACGGCCCGCGCCATCCGTCTACAGGTGAAGAAGCACTTCCAGGACCTGTCGGGCCGTGTCTCGAGAGCGCGCCACAACGAGCTGTGACGGCGGCCGGGCCCTGCGTGACCAGACCCTCCGGAAGGCGTAGCAGGTGGCCCTCAAGGCCGCACCCCAGCCGGCCCCCGAGCAGAGCTGCTGTCACTGCACTGGGAACTGCCATCGAGCGGTGTCCTCTGCCCCAGAGTCCCAGTCCAGACCCCATGAACCACCCCTGGGAACATTGTACAAGAGCCCTGTGGCATGGTCACCATATTTAATTCGTCAGTGATGTGACACGTCACGCAGCTGTCCCCTCTCTGTGTCTGCGTCTTTGCTGCTCACCTGCTTACCCACAGCGACTTCAGTGCCAGGTGTGGTAGGTGGCTCCAGGTCACTGCCAGCCTGAAGGTCCCCCTTCTGCACCCCACCCTGTCCTTGTCTTCTGTCACATGCCCAGCCCTGCAGGTCGGGGTTGGGAGGAGCCAAGCCCGTGGGGCCTTGTGTCCAGCAGAAGCGCCTGCCTCTCGCTGAGGGACCAGCTCTAGGGTGGTCTCAGGTGGGCAGTCTTAACAGTTCCCACGTTTGAACCTGGAAGGGGCTCCCCCCCAGCCCTGCTTTTCGGGGTTGACCACGTCCAGGCTCTGCCAAACACAGGTGTCCATCATTCTAAGAACTTGGGTCCAAGGGCACCCTGCTAGGACTGAGTGCCAGGTGCTGTGAACAGAGCAGGAGGTGGCCTGCTTCTGCCTGGACATGTCAGGTGGCAGCTCGGGAGGTGGGACACACGGGGTGTCTACCACTGGTACCATGTGCCGGCTCCCCCAGCCTGGGTCCATGGTGGGCAGGAGGGATGGTGGATGGGTGTGGTGGGATCACGGACGGGGGGATGGGAGGGATGGATGGGTCTGAGTTGGCCATGGCTGGACCCCCAGCCCAGGGCGGCCCTCCTGCCCCAGGCCTAGAGACAGCGGGAATCCCACCACCAGCTCTGGAAGCCACCCCGCATCCAGACCTCCAAGGGCCAGTGGAGCTAGGACCACCCCCTCTGGCCCACTGGGCCCTGGAAATGTCACTTGACTCCCTCAAAGCCCCAGGCATCGGGGAAAAAACACGTAGAGACCCCCACCCAGACCCACCATGGGGGGCCAGTCCTGGCCCTGAGCCCCTCGGCTGTGTCCAGACAACCAAACTGTCCAGGGGCCACCAGGCAAAGCTTCGGCCTGCCACAGCGCGAGAAAGGAAGCGGCTCGTCCTTCAGGAAACTACGCGTTGTTAAAAATAGAACGTGAACGGTCTTAAACCTCACGTGACTAAGTAGGCCCACGAGAACAGTCAGTGAACGTGGGGGCCACGCTGTGGCCTGCAGGTCAGGACGTGGAACAGCCCTGTGTCGGGCTCGGCCACCAGCACTGTCCCCGTGCGCAGGAAGCAGTGACTGCTGGAGGCGCTTGAGCTCAGGAAGCTCGGGGAGCGGGGGTCTGGTCATGGTGGCATGACCACCTCAGGGAAGGGAGGGCAGTTTGTGTCCCTCAGCCACCTGCAGCAGAGATGCTGCCCCCAACCTGAGGTCCAGAGGGACCCTTTAGGAGCAAAGAGTTGGGCCTCTCTAGGCACCGGGACCAGCCGTGCCCACCCGCAGCCAGGAGGCCGTGAACCGGAGCCCAGACCTCTGGGAAGCAGCATAGGTGCCCGCTGTCACCAGGCCATGCGGCTGTCCTGCCATGGGGGCTCAGCGCAGGGCCCCCTTCCTCCTGGGCTCCAGCTCTGCCAGCCGCTCCTCCCGGGCCTGCGCGTGCTGGGACCCCGCCCTGTGGGCTGCCGCCGTGGCCTCGAGGTCGATCTGCGCGTAGTGAGACGTTCCAGCCCCTGAAAGCAGCCCGGGTGAGCCGGCCCTCCCGGCAAAGGCCTCGGCCTGCACAGGGTGTCCGGGCCGGGGGCCCACCCAGCAGGACTGGGGAGGACCCTGAGTGGGGACACAGCTCAGCGGGGGAAAGGGCCCCAGTGACCCGTGTGGGGACCTACCTCGGATCCCTGTGCCGGCCTCCTGGAGCTCCAGGCCCAGGTAGTGTAGCTGCTTCTTGGAGGAGGGGCTGGCGGGGACATTCACGTAGCTGGACACCTCGCTGTCGGGCCCCAGGGCTCCTGCGAGAGTGGGCTGTGAGTCCTGGGGGGCGAGGGCTGCACTGACCTCAAGACTGCAGGGAAGAGCATCCCCACCACCACCACCAGGGCCTGGGGGCTCCTCCCCACCCAGGTACCCACCTTCCCCCTTCACTGAGCTTCTGGAAAAGGGGTCCCCACTCCCCTCCACGCAGTGCACACCTCTGCTGCAGTGGGCTGACCACTGCTCAGCTGTCCCCCATGCCACCAAAGCCCAGGGACCACACTCCTGTCTTTGACTATCCTGCTGCCCACCCTTGACCCTCATCCCCCACTCCTAAATACTTCTGTGGATCCCCAACACTGTGTCTTTCTCAAGCAGGACACCCCCACCTCTCCACACCCCTGTCCTCCCCCTCAGCTGCCCTCTAGGGTCACCCCACTTCCAGGCATCAGGGGCCCTCCCCTGAGCACAGGCCCATACTCCACCCACAGTAACGACTCCTCCAGGTTGGCCCCAGGCACTTCCAGTCCCCTCCAACACCCAAGGAACCGCTCAGTGGGGTTCAGGGTGGGGCCCCACATAGTGATCTGCTGGATGCACGCTGGCACCCCCTTTGGAGGAAGGGCCCCGGTCTCAGGATGGGCACAGCCTGCCTAGCCTCCCACACTCCTGCCCCAGGGTCCCCAGGAAGCACAGTCACATGGGCTGGGGGCCCACAACCATTTCGGGGAGTAAGAGGCAAGGTACTCCCTCACCCCTACCCCTCGACCCCGCAGGCCGGTGACCTTGGGACCCAGCTAGACCCAGAGACTCAGTCCAGCCGCCTCAGGATGGGCTGGGGGGTCAGGTGGGGGGATGGGGTTTGGTAGCAGGGGGCTCGGGTCAGGGCTGGAGCCTCACAGGACCGCCTGTCTCTCAGCCACCCGCCGCCTACTGCCGCCCCCTCCCGATCTGGCCGGGCTGTCCCCGAGGCCGCCGCGATGCCCGCGCTGTGCCGAGCTGGTTCAAGGCCCGGCCTACCTGAGTGCGTCAGGAGCCCAGGGGGCGAGGCTGCCGCGCCCTAAACCAAAGAGAGCGGGCGTCAGTGTGTCCGTGAGGCTCCCGCTCACCCTGCACCTGGTCAGCCGCCCCAGCCGTGGGACCTCGAGGGGGCTGGGGGCCGGAGTGGGGGTACAGGAGCCTGGCCACTCCCACGAAGGGTCCCTGGCTCCTCTGGGCAAGGACTTGGTGCCCACAGCCCAGCCCCCACCCACCCAGGTCTTCAGGAGCCTCCTCCAGCGAAGGTCTGATGCTAGACAGCCCTGGCTCCAGCCCTGCCCGAGTCCCCCCCGGGCAGTCCCTGACCTCTCCCTCCTGCCTCACCCCCCAGATGGCCCTTCTGTCAATCCTGGCCATCAATGTCGGTCAGAGACTAGAGCCCACAGCAGGTGGAGCAAACCGAGGGCCCAGTGCTGGCCCTGCCTGACATCATGTGGGGGACGGCACTCAACCACCAGGGCCTCAGCCTGCCCCACCCCCTCCATCGTGGGCAGGGGACCCGGGGGAGCAGGACTGAGCCCGATGGCCAGGGTCTCTGTGGGGAGCAGCCCAGCCCTCCAGGGTCAATGGCCCCCGGCTCTGCAGGAACAGCTCCAACCCCCATCTTTTCTGCAAGGAGGCTGGCGGGGGGCCCTCTGGGGGGGTGGTAATGGCAGTGGGTGTCATGCCGACTTGGTTAAAGGGGCAATGGGGCACGCACATATGTCATCTCATTAGACCCCCTTAGTGCACCCAGGGAGGTAGGGAGACTTGCCCCACCTATGGAAGAGGAAACTGAGGCTCAGACAGGTGTAGTGACTTGCCTGGGGCCACCCAGCCGGTGGGCGGGGTCTCGACTTGAGCCCCCAAAGCCTGCCTTTCCCACCCGCACCGTGCCCCAGTGGAGCCGCCCCCCAAGCCGGGGGCGGGTGAGAAAATGGGCACGACAGGGGTGGCCCCTGGGATGTGCAGGGGAGACTGTGATGGGATCCCTGGGGCTCAGCCGCCCATGTGAGGGACACGAGTGGGGCCAGCCTCCAGGCACCAAGCCGGCACCCTCACTGGCCCAGAACCTCGCCTGAAAAAGGCAGCCTCCAGCCAGCACCCCAGGGACCACCAAGGACCTCACTGTGGTCTCCAGTGAGCACTCAGGAATGTGCCACATGTGCACACACGCCACACACCGCACGCACACACGCACAGCACACGACATGCCCACGTGTGCATGCATACACACATGTCACACCCCACACGTCTGTGCGCACAGCATGCACTGCGATGCACATGCATGCGCACGAATGCCCGCGTGCACGCGCGCGCACGGCCGCTGCTCGTGGCTTCCACGTCCAGCAGCGTCCAGCTTCGGGCCCACGAGCCCGGCACGACCTCGCGCAGCAGGGCCAGGCCGGGCGGAGGGGGCTGCCCAAATGGAACAGGACAAGACACTAAGAAAAGAACCTTTTATTTCCAGTCTAAGAATTCATTACAAACAGCGTCAGGTTTTAAAAATGGAAAAGAGCCACCAATGTCCGCAGCCAACAGTGAAGGTATCAAGCGGCACCGAGAGGCCAGCCGCCCGCCCGGGCCCGGAGCCGGTTCCAGAGCACCGGCGGGGCCGGGCAGAGCCCAGGGCCCGCGGACACAGGCCACGCCGCGCACGGCCAAGTCTGATCGCGGGCGAACGGACAGAACCAGCCACGCAGCCGCACTCCATGCAGGTGAGCAGGCAGGCCGCGGCGGGCGCCAGAGGGGCCCGGGGCCACGGGGGCCCAGGGCAGTGCCTGGGGCGCTCCAAATGCTCAGGGACACGCCTCGGAGCCAGGCTGGGCCACCCTGCAAGGCGACCCGGCCACGCCGGCCACACGCAAGGCCAGCACGGCCCTTCCCTGCCCACCCCTTGCCGGGAGTTTCCAGGCTCGGGGATAGGTTGGTGCAGGGCGAGCTGGGCACGGGGTGGGGGGGTCCCAGTGTCACGAGACCCACCCCTCACAAGTCCCTAGGCCTCCTGAGCCTCAGTTTCCTCCCCGTAGGGCGGGCCACCTGCAGGTGCAAGGGAGGAGGCATGGGACAAACGGGTAAAGCTTGTCACACAGGTGGACACACAGGGAGGTCAGTGTTGGGCGCAAGGTCCCGGGACTCGCTGTCTGGAGCTGCTGCAGGTGGACGTAACGTTTAGTGGGCGTCGTGACCGCACTACGGAGCGGGGGACCGGGTTGGGATGGGAGGACTGGCTTCCTGGAGGCAGGCGGCGCGGCCGGATGGGGAGGAGCCGGCTACGGAGGGCTCTCCAGCCCTGAGCACCCCAGAGGGGCAGGAGTGGCTGGGACACAGCGCCCGCCCGCCCGCCACCCCTGTCTGGGCCCTGGGACTCGGCTGGCCCTGCCCACCCGCCCAGAGCCTCCCTCTCCAGAGGGCACGTCCAGTCCTGCGGTCCCTTCCCCTGGGGGTCAGCCCCACAGGTAGGCGGGCCCTGGGGTGGTCGCCCAGCCCCGCCCTCCCCACCGAGCCACACAGTCGCTGGCATCAGCCAATGGCACCAAGGACGCCCCTCCGCGGGGGCCAGCGCCCCCTCCTCTGCTGGCCGGAGGGGCGACCCCCGCCCCCTCGCAGCAGCGGGCCTGGGTGGGCTCAGGGAGGGGGGTTTACCTTGAGTCCTCCACAGACGGGGCACGTGGAAAAGAAAGCTGGAGGGGCTCCCGCGTGGGGCCCGCCCGCTTCCCAGGGCTCACCGGGGGCCGGGCCGGGCAGCGCCACCTCGGCGCCCGAGGCCTCCGCTGCCTGTCCCCGCCGTCGCGCACACCCCACGGACGTCGGGCCGCCCGGGTCCCCCGCTGCGCCGTCACCAGGGCCACCCTGCACGGCCGGGGGCGTCCGGTCCCTGGGGGCCTGGCGCAGGCTGCGGGGCGTGTCGTAGTGGGGCCGCGGGGCGCCGGGCACCTGGTACTCCGCTGTCCCCGGCGGGCAGGCACACAGGCTGGGCTCCGGCGCCCCCGCCACCGGCAGCAGGCTGAGCAGCGAGCCACACTCGTCACCGGCACGCCACACGTCCAGGCTGCTGCCGGCCACCGATGAGAAGCTGCCGGAGCACGAGGAGTGGCTGCCCGTGGCAATGCCGCTGTCCGAGGAGCTCTGGCGCCCCACCTCCTGCAGCTGCCGTGGCCGCAGCGGCTTGGGGGGCGGCCTCCAGGCGCCCAGCGCGGCCTCCCCGGGGGCCTGGGCCGCCACCAGCCCGGGCCCCTCCTGCGACGGGCTGGCTGAGGATGGGGACGGTTCCGGCCACGCCGCAAGGCGGCTGCTGGCGCTGATGTCTGAGTGGCTGGCCTCTGACGATGAGCTGGACAGGCTGCGGTCATCCCCTGAGACAGAGAGTGGACACCGTGAGGCCGGGGGTCCCAGTAGGCGCCACTGTCCAGTACGGCCCCTGACCCGCCAACCCTGTCCATGGCCAGGACGCAGCCCGTGTGCCCTGAGCCGTTGCGTCTGGGCACAGCGGTGACACTGAGCAGCAGAGGCCGCAGCCTTGGGCCCCCACAGCTGGGGGGTGGGAGGGAACCTAAACCCCCCAGCCGGCCGACTCTTGCGGCTGCGCCACACGCCCCACCAGCACCCAGAGTCGTGGTACCGTCAGCCAAGGGACAGATGAGTGAACAGGAGGGACAGGAGTGAATGCGTGAATAAGCACGTGGAGAGGAATGGAGTCCTGGAGGTGGACCCACACCGCGGCCCCGTGGCCCTACCTCCGCTGCCTGGCCGGCCGCAGTGGGAGAGGAGGCTGAGCCGCTTCTCCAGCTGCAGGGCTTCCAGGGCCTCCTGGGCCACACGCTCCTCTGTGGTGGCGGGTCCCCCTGGGCCGGGGTCTGCAGCAAAGGAGATCAGAAGAAGAGGCGGCCCCAGCCCTCTCCCCGCAGGACCCTTGGCCACAGCCCACGTGCTACCCTGGCCATCGCTGTGAACCCAGCGCTGTCAGGGCCATGTGCACCCTGGTCCAGCCCCAGTGCCATGGCAGGGCCACAGGAAATCCCCTGGGAGCCCCACTGCCCACACCCCTGCTGCCCGCACCGCCCACAGCACACCTGCGGCTGCAAGGCAGGACTGTGCCAGCAGAGGGTGCTGCCGCACCAGCCAGCAGAGCCCAGGCTGCCAGGCTCGGCCATGCCCTGCCTCCTTCCTCCCAGCCTGTCCCCCTGGGCCTGCTGGGGGTTCGGGGGTGGTGGGACCGAGGTCCAGAGAAAGGGGGCCTGCCCCACTGCCCCCTACCCCTGCCCGGGTGTGGTGTCCATGTAAGGAGGTCTCAGATGTGAGCTCACTAACCACCTGCAGTGTGGCCTCAGGCCTTGTCCCTTCCTGCACAAGGGGACAAGCACTGCCTCACTGGGGTGAGGGGCGTGTCAGCAATCCTGGGTCTCCATCAAGGGAAGCTGTGGCCACAAGGGTCCAGGGGCTCCCAGGTCATCCTCAAGGGGACGACAGGCCTCACCCCACGGGAGGAAGTGCCAGAGGCCAGCGCTGTCCCTGGCCCAGGCCCCCAGCCAGGGAAGTGGGAGCACAGGTGCACTGAGACCCTGCACCCCAGGGTCTCACAGAAGACTCCCAGCCCCAGTGTCTGCTCACCAGGTCCCAGCCCTGACCCCGCCCCCAGTGCCTGTGACCCCAGGAAAGGCCCCCACCTGCTCTGGAACTCAGGCTGCTGGGAGGGCCTCCAGGAGCCCTGCCGGGGGGGGTCCCAGGCTCCTGGCCCAGCAGCTCAGACCCCTGGGAGAGCTGTGCCCCCAGGAGCCCGCGATGAGACCAGCATGACCGGCTCCTCAGCAGCAAGTAAGGAGCAGGGCACAGGCTGAGGGGCCCTGCTAACAGATGGAGGGCCCCGGGCAGGCCACCCCCCCACGCACCTGGGAGAACTGGCCGCAGTCCAAAAGGGCCCTTGGTCGGGGAGATGCCTCGGACGATGCAGTCAAACAGGAAGCTGATCTGCTCACCCTCGGCCGAGGACAGGAAGAAGACGCCGGCCCCTGCCGGGGACAGACGCGTCAGCCTGGCCAGGGCCAAGGTGGGAGGGAGCCCCGCAGGGCAGAGCCACCAGAACCCCCGTGGGGAGTGTCCCCAGCACCTACACGAGCCTCTCACCCTCCGGGCTCACCCACAGCTGCGCCCACGGGCGGCAGGAATGGGGCGGGGGGCCTGCCCTGCCGGCCCCACCAGGACCAGGAGCCGGGGCTTCTGGGCCAGTGACTTCGGGAGGAGACCAACGAGGGTGTCCTGGCTGCATGGAGAGGCCCAGCAGCCCCCTCACATCTCCCGGCCCATTTCAGGGGTGGGGGAGGGGCTGTCCAGAGAGAGACCACCGACATGTTGGCCCCCGGACCTGGTTTCCTTGCCCAGGGCCGAGGGTTCAATGCGGCTGTTGGTGCAACGTGGGCCATGCAGCCCGACTTCCAAAGAATCAGCCACCCTGCGGGGCCCAGCCGGGTTCCAGCCTGCCGCACGGCACCCTGCCTCCTCGGGTGTCTTCAGGGGGAGGTCTGGAGCCCACGTGGAAAGTGCAAGGCCAAGGTCGTGCTCATGGGGCTTCCACCAAGCAGAGACAAGGGGGGCACCAGGGCAGAGGAGGGGCCACCAGGGCAGAGGCAGGGGCACTGGGACACAGAGGCAGGGGCACTGGGGGCAGAGACATTGGCTCCAGGGCAGGGGGGGGGGCCTGGGGGACAGAGGGGGGCCCGGGGGACAGAGAGGGGGCC
>PVJL010014745.1:0-26902 GCA_004026885.1 Lyroderma lyra
ATGTTTATTTGGGGACGAGTGGGTTAGGGAGGGGAGAAAGGGGAGGGGGTGGGAGAGGAGAGGGGGAAGCTAAATATAAGGTGATGGAAAGAGAAGTCACATTAGGTGGTGAACTGATTATACATCAAGTTGACAATGCACTGTAGAATTGTATGCCTGAAACCTATGTAATCCTTGCTAACAGATGTCACCCCAATAAAAAAAAAAAAAGTGGTTAACAGATGAATAAGCAAGTACTTCATTACTAAGATTATCTTCTTTGTGATCATGGCGAGTATGGCTGGCTGTGTCTTAAGCTCAAGGGTCTGAATAACTATTTTAAATTAGAAAAGAAAGTACTGGCAAAATATTCAAATAATTTCTACAAGTACAAAAGCTAAAAAGTCATAAAATCCTAAAAGATCCTTGAGAGGCCACTTTCTCCAAACCAACAACAATACCAAAAACTAAGCTAGTTTTAATGACTTCTAAGAAGGACATCTCACAGGTTCTTGAGAAACTCCTTTCCCAGGTAACCACTTTAACAGTTTTCAGGAAACTCTTAACTAAATCTTCAATGCTTTAACTTAAACTCATTTCTTAGCAGGTTCAGAGAGTATAACTGATTATTAGGTTATATAATAATTGAAGACTGTTATTAAGCAAGTATTTGGTTTTCCCCACGTACACACTCTTTTTATAGAATGTCCATTTAAATGACTGACTTCTTATAAAGAAAATAAATAAATAAATAAATAAAATGACTGCCTTATCTAGGCCCATAAGCATACCCTGAGCAATTCTTTGGCAAAACAATACCACAGTGACAAAAAGCTAAAAATAAAAAAGGACTATGACTTATTAAATACCTAAGTGGAAGCATTTAGAATAAACTTAACATAAAACTAAACAGAAACCCTATAACCTATTTTCTATATTATTATATTATTATTATTATTATTATTATTATTTTCCATGCAAAATTTCCACAAAGTTTTATCCCCAATTTATTGGTCATATTTAACATTACAATACAACTTTGGCAAAATCTAACATGTGGTTTCTTTAAAAAATGCTGAAGTTGGGGAATGGACAGTGAGAATGGGAAAGGGTGTCTTAGGATCCTGCTACTGGATACTGATTCAAGAAGGCCATATCCAGCCGGCCACATTCCATACGGCTTATTCCCAAAATCTTCCTTTTGGTTTTATTTATTGACACAAAGGTATTC
The DNA here is from genome assembly GCA_004026885.1 of Lyroderma lyra. Taxonomy (NCBI): domain Eukaryota; kingdom Metazoa; phylum Chordata; class Mammalia; order Chiroptera; family Megadermatidae; genus Lyroderma; species Lyroderma lyra. The sequence goes on from PVJL010014745.1 coordinate 1,211, forward strand.
TTGGCTGAGCCACTTAGCCATAAGACCCATTCCTCTGTTTGGGCTGTCCTTTCATAAACAAATTAACCTCCGACCTGCAGCTCTGCCATTCTGTGTCTTCTGTGTTTAACTAGAGAGAGAACAAGAACATGCAGCGAAGATGAGACCTGCCAGTGACTTCTTGAAGAGCAATTATGTAATAAATACGATACCCAATAGCTTTGAACATTGCCGCCAGAGAAGTTTAAAACATCTTCACAAGTAAACCTGTGTTCACCACTAATTCCCATATTCCCTGTGAGTTTCTCAGAATTATCACTGATAATGTTCCCTAACTCCTTTAGGAGACCTCAAAATAGCTTCTGTGGCAAAGGATCTTCCAAGTTCCTTCCTAAGCAACCATTAACCCCAAATTCAAACTTTATAGTTCCCTGAAAACTGTGCTGACTATTCTCCACTTGTCCTTGCATATCCATTCTCTACCCTGCTCTGCCTTGTTCCATGCCATGCAAAGCTGTTCTCTAAGACTATGTCACTTCCTTGTTTTTTTGGCTTACAGTTGGGTTCAGGTAAAAGGGGAGAGAGGTCAAGATATCATCATTACTTAACGTATAAACATAAAGATGAGTCTCTTCAGATTGCCAAAGTATATAATCACCCAATACAAACTCCAGAGATGCGTAGATGCCTAAGTTGGTAGGAAGGCTGCTTTCCAAGTGTAAATAATAGGATGAACCAGAACCAATATTTAGTTTTCATTTTCTCTTATCATTTGATATTGAAATCTTATATAGTAGCATTTTGTATTAAAGAAGAAAAAGAACAAAAACAATATCAATAACTGTGGAAGACGAGATTTCATTAAGAATTTGCTAGGGGAGGAGAGAGGGAGTGTCAAATATATGGTGATAGAAAGAGAACTAACTGGGTGGTGAACACATAATGCAACACATAGACGATGTATTGTAGAATTATACCCCTGGAACCTATGCAATTTTTACTAACCAATGTCACCCCAATAAATTTAACAATTAAAAAAAAAGAATTTGCATCAAAGGTCTTGATTCCAGAAACGTGACCTCACCTATATCTACAACCTGTTCTTCTTGTCCTATATTTAAAGCAGGGGTGTCTAATCTTTTGGCTTCCCTGGGCCACATTGGAGGAAGAATCATCATCCTGAGTCACACATAAAATACACTAACACTAACAATAGCTGATGAATAAAAAAAGGTTGCAAAAAAATCTCATAATATTTTAAGAAAGTTTACGACTTTGTGTTGGGCCGCATTCAAAGCTGTCCTGGTCCACATGTGGCCTGAGGGTTGGACAAGCTTGATCTAAAGCAATGGATAGCTTATGCTGCAGCTTAAAAAAATACTTAAAAATCCTAATTTCAAATATAATAGCCAACAACTCCCACATCTACTGTGTAAAGAGCGTGCTAATAACTCAATTTTCCATATAGAGAAAAAAATTGTACTATAACTCACAAAGCAAATTATCCTACTGAGGATGAAAAAAGACTGAAATCAGATTTTGGAGCTGTAAGACTGCAATTTAATGACCAAACAAGTAAATTAAAATGACTCACTCAAAAATGAATAGGTGTCTACAATGTGCTAGGAGCTATATGGAACTACAACAGAGTCTCTAAATCTAATAAATGAAAATAGCAATGCCTCAGCAAATACTAGGTACTTTCAGAGCCAGAGCAACTTCTAGAGGAAGTGCTTATCCATATTCCTACAATCACCTAGAAAAGTGGACAACAATCACAGTCATACCTGCTACTCAATTGCTTTGAAACTCATCAAATTCGGTACTCTATGCATTCTGACATGAAAATTTTGTCCCAGTACTCGTCATTTGTTTGATACTTGTGTGCAAGTCAGAATTTGTGAGTGTCGATTACCTTGTGACTCACTACCCTTTCAAGCCATAACAAGGGGTCACGTGTTAATCACGCAGTAACCCTTACCCTGTGCACATCTCCTTGCAGTCTTATCTTAGCTTCTGTGGTTATTTTGTGTATTTTTGGTTTGGGAACACATTAAGTTTCTTTACATTATTCTTTATGGGAAAAATTTGTTAGGTACTCATTGTTTTTGGTACTCATTGCACCTTCTGGAACCAATTAATGACTAGTACAGAGGTCTCACTGTTCAGAGTTTTCTGGAGATTTTGTAAGGACAATCTAAAACAGGAATTAAAGCATTTCAAAAAATGTAAAAGCCCCACTCCCACAAATTTTAATTATATTAAAATATTAACTCTATGGAAAATGAACTTTTAATCAGCTTAACTAAAAACTCAAGGAAGAACTAGGAATGTACTGAAGGCAAATCCTCCTCCTTACCCCATAAACCAAATATCAGGTGCACAGCTCTATAGGTGAAGATCTTAAGCTACTCAGATTCCAGATCCATACTCTAGAAGCCTTTTTAATCACCTGGATCACTAAAGTTGCTTGACACCAGGAAAACCAAGGGAATCTCACAAAGGGAGCATTAGCAAGACAATCTTAATGAAAAGCAACCATTGAATTTACACAGACACATCCTTCTGCTGCTGTGCTTTCATTTTTATCTGCAGGCTCAGGGCCTGTGAACCAACAAGCCAATGAGATGCCAAGAACACTGTCCACTCAAAGTTTGAATTTCTAAGAGAGAGACAGTGGGAGAATGGCAAGAAGAAGACATTGTGATTCTTTTGGTTTGAGATTGCTTAGCTAGAAAAGCTAGACCCATGACTTAGAAAAAAACTAGACATGCCTGTCATGGCAAATGTGCCAAAAGGAACATGAATTTAGGCCCAGGCAACCCTGACTTGTTTCTAAAAGGGAGGATATAGTTTTGACCTTGCAAAAATGAGTTGTTCTTTCATTGTCTGAATGATGTACTACTAAACCAAAACTAACACTTCTTTTCTCTGCCAAGAATTCAAAGCAGCCTAACATATATATTCTGCTCCCCATTACAGGTCAATGGATAGTAAAAGGTAGAGGTACCATCAATCTTCATTTACCACTAGAAAAAAAAACAAAAGAAACCCATACACTACCCCTAGTCACGTGAAGTTCAGAATTCCCAGCTCTTTGATTCAAACCATCACCTGCTGACACATCTGAACCTGAGTTTGGATATTTTCAAACCTAATTAGTGTAGTACATGTAACAGTGTAGAATGGGAACAAATTTAAAATGCCTCGTCTTATACCAATTTACATGAACACCAGGACTAAAGCATTTACAAAGATATTTTAGAAATACCCAACAAAAGAAAAGAAAATTGAGCCAAGTTATATAAACACTAAAAACTCAATACAATTAGATCATTGGCTAATTTCTATGTTGTTCAAAACATTCTGCTTCAGTTCATTTTACGACTTTTTACTTTCAGCAGGATTTAATGTTTAGCTGTTAAGATTTTCTGTATTTTGATAAATTTTGCCTGAAAAATTATTGGGTACAAAACTATTTTTAGGTGTTCTGGTTTCATCTGTAGGAAATTGTACCAGTTTTTGTCTAAGTAAAACTAGTTCCCATGTGGAAATGGACAAAGAACTAGAGGAACAATTGCTGAACAGTTAAAAAGGCAAATCACATTGAAGGAGGGAAAAATTTCACTTTAATCCTAGAGAAACCAAATGACAAAAGTCTTTAGCACTTGAGTGTATTGCTAATTTTAGTCTAAAGTTCAAATTAGGGCTCCTGTCATTTCTGATGAGGTACATTGCAGAGCAAACTCATTTGCAAACAACTTTGACAAACAAACTAAAAAGTATTTACATGATAGGAATAGAGAAGATTAAAAACAAAACAAAACTCATCCTGACCATTGGTCAGGTAGGAGCAAAGTATGCAATGGCACTTGCTTTCTAAGGGGTTCTAGATAATCTACAGATTAAGATGGGGGAAACATCTTAATACATCCAGGCCATGCCCACCTGTGCCGTCTTGTGTCCCCCATCTGATGTGGAGCCAGGTTCACATAAAAATAAACATTAGCTGAATGGAAAAAAAAAAAAAAAAGGAGTTCGGCAATGAGTAACAAATTCCTTGGCAGGGGGAGAAGATATAAGGGGTCCTAACCAAACCAATTCTGGGACAGATTTTCTCCAACTAGGGAGGGTCACCAACTTGATCTGCCAATAGTATCAATCTCTCTATTCCTAGTTTTCTCAATGCAATTTCTTTTAAGTCAATAATGATGGCATAATTAAGCAGAAATGGGCACAGTGAGAAAGCAGCATTTCCCTTGGCCCTTCTCTTGAGGAAGCAAATATGTAAAGAGGGCAAAGCTGGAAATAACCAAGGTTAGAAGGACTTTCAAATTTAGAAAATAATAATTTGGGGAGAAAAAGTTTTAAATATTGGGGGGGTGAGGTTATGGGAAAAGGGTACTAATTTTATTGGGTTTCCAACAACTTGAGGTACTATGGGTTGGGACTTGAACATATGAATTTGCAAGAGACAATTCAGTCCATACAATCCCCAATGCTTGGAGGGTCCTGTGTTTATCAAGCATCCGGTTAAGTGTTTGCAGTTGATGATGATGATGATCTCACATGACTCTACACTTGCTGTTCATATAATATACAAAATAATTCCTAATAGTCCAAAAACAAGAAAAATGCATATATACAAAAGCTATCTGGTGATTGCTCAAGTCTGCTAGCAGAAGCCATACCTGGCCTCAACCTAACTGAACTAGATTTTGAAATGTCATTTAATCTATGGGGGCTGTTAGGATAAAAGCTGCCAGGAAAAGGACTGGAAATAGCAAAAATCTCCTAAAATCCTCACTTCCACAGCCTATTAAGTACTTTGTTTGCCATGCCATATCCGAAAGTCCAGCCCTGGATACTGACTCAGAGTCCGGCACATCATTCTCTCAGAGAATATGGGGATGAGGGAAGGAGAAAGGATTTATAGTTATTGCATAAAGTTAGTCACTACCCTCTCTAGCTCAAGTAACTTACTGCAAACTTCTGGATGTGGCAAAAGAGAGAAGTATGAATCTTTTATTATCTAGGGTTGAATTCTGACATCACTTAAGTTGCTGGGCCTTTGTTCATATGCAATAACCATCCCTCACATTAACCTGGTGCTTTACAGTATAGAAAACACTTTCACATGCATGACCTCTTCTGACTCTCAGAACAATCCTGTTAACTAGAAAGAGTCCAAGCCAGGGGGAAGCTGCTTTGAACAACTGTGGAAGCGATAGGCCTTTGTCCATCTGACTCAAAGCAGACCTTTTCAGCTACATCTGGCAGGAAGATTTTGTCAGATAATGCAATCAATTTTATGATTTTTAACATACTTCTGATTCAATTTATGTAGGAAAAAATGTAAGGCCTCATTTACTTAAAATTGCTTATAAATATAGAAACTAGAGTGTAAAGTACAGTCCTTTGCAAGAGACAAAAGCAGGTAGTCAGGTCCTAACTGGAGAGGAAATAGACTTTCTTATCTGGTCATCATTCTTTCAGTAGACTTTGGATGCAGTGGAGGGAATAGGAAAGTTTGAGGGGGATGAAAAGATATCTCTGGACTCTGGGGAAAAATGAAATGCCAAAAAATGAAATGCCACAATTCAAAAGAAGTCAGTGTGAAAGACAAGAGTAAGAGAAATAGTGAGAAAAATGTGACAAATCTGAAGACATAAGCAAATTCGGGGATACAGAAGTTATAATAACAATAATATTAATAGCAATGATAACTAACAATGGCTAATATTTATTGAATGCACACAAAATGCCAGGCATTACACTAAGAGCTTTACATGCATCAATTTATGTTGGTAAGGATAATTTTATCCAATTTTACGTACAAGGAAAGTGAGGTAGGATGATCAACGTGTGTACGGCCACACAGGTGATTCATGGCAGAAGCAGTTTTAAACACAGGTCTGTCTGATTTCAGTCTGAGCATTTAACTATTTCACATTCATATGTAACATATCACAGCATCATTAATGATCACAAAGTACCCACATATGAAAGTTATTCTATGTTTCAGTTAACTTTAACCAAGACAAAAGAAAGTTGAGTGCAGACAACATGATAATCTAAAGTCCATCTAAAGTGGCCTATAAAAACATCTAGATAGGGAATGAATACAACCTGATGGCATATGAAAGATTTCTAGCTTTATTTTAAGTGTAATGAGGTGTCAGCACAGCTAAGTTAATATGTAAATGTGACCCAGGCAGAGAAACACATTATGAAGTTCTTATTCTCAGGCAAGACAGACTTTTATTCCCTCTCTCTTTCTGTGTGTTTGAGGATTGGGGAAGGCAAGGGTGAGGGGAGAGTCAGGGAGGATTCAGTTTTATAGAAATAGCTCTTGTCTCGATCACCAGGACAGTTGGAGGCAAGGTTTACCTTTTACTGTTCTATGAACTAATGTTCTACAGAGCTCCCTGAATGAGTCTCCTTCTGAGCTCCCTAAATGAGTCTCCTTCTCCCATTACCTTAAATCATAGTCAGCACCAAATGCAAAAGAAGACTACAGGCTAGAGCTTTCAAGAATGTGAACCTGTTTAGGGGACTGCTAATGAGTACTCTGACTAAAAGCAGAGTCAGGGGCTCAGATGCAAACTCTGTCCTTACTGTCAACTCATCACTGTCAATCCTATGAAAGAAGAGAATACCCAAATTAGAAAATTTTCTTATAGTCAAATTGAGAGATAAAATATTCAACAATAACATTGAAAAATCAGGAAGTCCATAGTTAAGGTGCCATTCATACTGCATTTTCATAATTCCTTTGGCCATAACAATAGGGCAAGGGAGGTGGTATGCAGGGCATTTCCAATCTATCGCTTTGGTATGATAATCTCATCCTCCTTTTAAAGAAAAAAAAAAACTACAGGCCCAAAATAGTGTTGCTAGCACTAAAAGCCTATGATACCAAACCTAGATTTAATACCTGATCTAACTGCAGCTTCAACCTCTCCCAGAAACATAATCTCAATCAACCAGTATGAAATTTTTGGGTCAAGCACCAGTAAGGTAATCTCACATGGGTCCTCTCCACCCTTCCCAATAGAAAGAAGAGGCAGCTTGCATGTTATTATGCATTATTCCATTCTCTTCCCTCAAAGAAAAGATGTCCAAGCTGAAAATTATCCTTTCTTTTCTTTTGTCAGTAGTTCCCTTGCCCTACCCTTTTTCCTATGTAAGTCTTCTATTTTACACAGCCCTCAGAGACCCCTTCTAGTTGGTAGATGAGATGCTGCCTGATTCATGAATTGCTTATTAAAGACAATTAGATCTTCAAATTTACTTGGCTGAGTTTGGTTTTTTTTAACACTCTCTACCTGCTCTTATAAAGTACTAATAAAATTATTCTATTTATGTTAAATCAATCCTATGTGTCAGAGATTAAAACAAAACAAAAAGGATTACAGTAGCTATACCAAGTCTTCTGAAGTACAAATCTACTTTTGAGATTTGGAACCTAATTTCATTTGAATTTTTCTATGTTATTAACTCAAATAGTCCATTATTTATCTGTCCCCCTCTGCCCACCCCCCTCCGCCCCTGTTCAATTAGAACTTCAAATGAAAGTCAAACAATCCCTAGAGGTAAAAAACAAACAAACAAACAAACAGAAAACCTAGAAAATTCCTATGTTCCAAATTTCAAACTGTGAGAAGGGACCTCCAGCAAAGCAAATAAAAAATTATGTTTTCATCATTGTGCTGAAATGAGGGTTTACATCTGTAATCTGAAAAGAGAATAGAAAATTCTAACACAAAGCCTTTATCTTAACCAATGAAGAGTAAAAATACAACATATATATCTCTCAACATAAACACTAAGACAGAACATCCATTAATTCTGTCATTTATAGAATAGAGGCCCTAATTCTCAGTCTGCCTCCAAGAAAAACTTAGATTAAAATGAAGTGTTGTAGGAATGGAAATTATCAATTGGAGGTCAAATCTAAATAGATGACAATGAAGACACTATACCCTGAAGGTCACTATTAACTTCTGTTCCTTAGGACATATGACTCTATTAAAAATTTCCAGAAAGTAATACAATGGTCCTCCCTTATCTGTGGGGGATATGTCTGAGACCCCCAATGGATTTGGATAGTACCAAATCCTATATATATTATGTTCTTTCCTATACATAGTATCCTATGATAAAGTTTAATTTATAAATTAGGCATAGTAAGAGATTAACAATAATAACTCATAGTAAAGTAGACCAATTATAACAATATACTATTGTGGAGGAGGAAGAAAACTTTCCTCTACCCTCCTAGGTTCTTTTGGCTAGTTTCATAATTAAGTCTATGTGAGTCAGATTAGATCAACAAGAGAAAATAACCAAATTTAATTACATACATGAGAGAGTCAGAGACCCCATACAAAAGAGAGGTTCAGAGACAGAAAGAGGTATATGTGACATTGTAAGCTATGGTTTAGGAAAGGTACCTTAGAGCTTCAGAGGGAAGGAAGGTCATATGCAGGATGATAATAGCAAATATTCAGTAATCAAAAGTCTGCCTTGCCCCATAGATAGGCATAAAAAGTTCTCTCAGTAATAAATCTTATTATGGGCAAGAGCCTCAATTTAAATACTTTACAGGGGAGGTAAAATTTTCTCTTGGGACTGCAGGGTCTTCATTGCCTGTAGTTCAAAATTACCCACATGCCAAAGCAGCACATCTTGGGGAGGCTTGTTCTGAACCTCTTTACTTTAATGAAAGTTAACGTGAATGTGGTCTCTCTCTCTCTCTCTCAAAATATCTTACTGTACTGTACTCATCCTTCTTGTGATGATGTGAAATGATAAATGCCTGTGATGAGATGAAGTGACATGAATGATATAGCCATTGTGACCTAGTGTTAGGCTATTAACCTCCTGATGATATGTCAGAAGGAGAATCATCTGCTTGGATGATCCTGGATCACTGAACCATGACTATGATGTCAGGAGCAGATGATGTTAATGGTTGAGGAAATTTAATATTTTAGAATCACGGTTGACCTTGGGTAACTAAAAATCATGGAAAGCAAAGAGTGGATAGGGAGGACTACTATATATACTTTTGCAATTATCTTTAATTTGGGGAGAAAAACACTTCTCAGCTCACTCCACTGTAGCATTCATGAAATCTCAGTATTATGCTTAAGAATTCAGTATATTTAAAACATTTTGAATGTTAAGGGTTAGACAGGAGTATGTAAATTCTGCCATTTTATACTTAGTTTTTCTCTTCCTCTATAGGAAGACCAGAAAGTGAGCCTGATCCATCATTACCCATGGCACCCAAAACAGTATTATGGGGATAAGAACATCACTGGTTTGAGGATTAGACAACTTGGATTTAGATCTAGCTAGACTATTATTAGCTAGTCATTCAAAGAGTCTTAGTTTCCAAATCTAGAGAATGCAAAAAATAATACCTAATAGGACTGTTATAGAGATTAAATAAGATAGCACATGTACAAGCACCCAGCTCTATGTCTAATCTTTCGTTCTACACTGTTATACATAACCTGTCCTGACATTTCATAAGAAGCTCTGCTAAACACTTATAACTACCAGTTCTGTTTTCTTCAATATAGGCACTTGGCTCTTAATAGTGACAAACAGTCACGTGAAAGACTCATGGGGCCTGACACTGACCCAGAGAAACAAAAATTTCTCACTGGGGAAGAGCACCAAATGCTTTAGGCCAGTAGTTCTCAACCTTCCTAATGCTGCGACACTTTAATACACTTCCTCATGTTGTGGTGACCCCCATAAAATTATTTTTGTTGCTACTTCATAACTGTAATGTTGCTACTGTTATAAATCATAATGTAAATATCTGATACGTGTTTTCCGATGGTCTTAGGCGACCCCTGTGAAAAGGTTGTTCGACCCCCAAAGGGGTCACAACCCACAGGTTGAGAACCGCTGCTTTAGGCTATGACAAGCCCCAAACAGTTAATCAACCTGAGAGCTTTGTGTTCTTTCAACAGTCTTTTTCTTCCTACAATGATCAGGCACACTATTTGCCCTCTTTCCTCTTCTTAATAGAGGTCTTTATTTCAATAAGACCACCCAATGGAATTCAAATATTAGGAATCAGAAAAGGCCAGATTCAATCATGAAGAAACTGGAAGTCTCAGGACTAAACAGTAAACCTTTATTAACCTTTTAGCATCTGGATTTTTGTGCTGTTTGCTCTTGGAAATAACAGACTTGCTGATCACTGGTTCAAACATGTCTGTGTATTTCCCTCCCCTACATTATCACAGAACTCTTATCATGTAGAAGACTTCTTAGTGAAGTTCAAAATCTCAGACTCTGACTATAATCTAGTAAAGCAATGCTTCACAATTTTTTCCACTTCATGATATAGACAGGCCTTGACATATGGCACCTCAGCACCAGAGAGACTTGAAAGTATTAATGGCTACAAAGGATTAAAGTACAACAGCATTGAGAGAAAAGGTATAAAAAGATAAATTTATTTGCCATTTGACTCAGAGACTTGTACCACATAAACATAATCATTTCACTACTGTAGGGAGCATATGAGCCAGAAGCCAGGTCCTTTGAGAAAACAGGTTTTAGCAAGGCTACCTGTGTGCTTGGAATCCACAGTTCAAGGGTTTTGCAAGGCAGCCCAGAGCTGGGTGCACAAAAACAATACTCGGGATGTGGTTTCTGGCTTGGGGGTTAAAATATGACATTGTGAACAAAGTTGTTTGGTCTCTGGAAATGACTCGAGACATGACTTATGGCTCGTCTGCTTAGAAAAGAATAATAGTACAAACAGTAATACCTTAGCAACATACACCAAGATATTGATTAAGTACAGTTATCCGGAACTTTAAATAAAGAATTAGAATAGAACAATGCATATTTCCTAATTGAGATGTACCTTCCAGTCTCGCTTTACTGATTTACCCCTATGATCTCACTTGTTTTGCCCACCTATAAAATAAACTCGCTGCTGACAGACGAGGTCTCTGTGTCTCCATCAGAGCTCAGAGAACCACCTGGTCCCAGCTTTTCTGTCTAAGTCTGTGTCTGTGTGTTTATTCTTCATTCCCCATCGCCTCCCCTCTGGTTCACCTGTTCACCTGCGCAGGTCGCAGCACACTACAAGCAGCTCTGGGTCAATGTCCACACTCTTTTGCAGGGCTAACAACCCAATCAGATCTAAAGGAGAAAGCGGATGTCAGAAAATCAACCAACATTTGATTTGGGGCAGCACGCTGTCAATGTGAGGATCATAAAATACTAAGTCGGTGAATTAGGCATCAAATACCTATCGAGTTACTGAGTGTCTTATACCTGACAGGTATAGTTATAGATACTGAAGATTCAGCTGTAAACCAGAGTATCTGCCCTTATGGAGTTCACATTCTAATGGAAAAAAAAAAAAAAGACCATTTCAGTAGATCAAAACTTCTGATGCCATGAGAAAAGATTAGCCACCCCTCAGGTAGTTTATTCAAAGAAGTAAAGAAGACTGAATAAATTCTAAGATAGAGGCTGACCCAGTTCCAAAATTCACTTCTCACAGTATTGTCTCCTTGCTATGGACTTAGCGTCATTGCCTCTCCCCTTTGGTAACACATACAAAAGCAGGATGAGATCATTCGTAGGAAGATAATAAAGACTTAGTATAAAATTACAGAGCACAAACCAGAAATCTGAAGATCTGGGATCCACTTCCAATTCTATCACTTAATATACACATGAATTTGGGTAATTCACTTAAACTCTTAGAGCACAACTTTCTTGATCTATCCTATCCCACTTTGTAGGGTTTCTTAGGAAACCCTTAAATGAGGCAATATAATAAAAGAACTTGAAAATATTTAAAACATTGGACAAATACCAACCAGAAGATAAGGCTAAATGTTGACCCAAGAAACTTGAAGTTCTAAGAAGTTCCCAAACGAATGCCAGTTTAACCAACCACACTATAAGTCAAAACTGTTGGCACTGGTGGTCAAGGCTTTCAAAGCAAAAATTAAATGATCTCCAAAGGTTTCTTTCTTTCTGATCAATAAAAAACATTTAGAACTTAACACCCCCTACCAAAGCTTCCTGGACTGTTTGGCACATTGTCAGGTTCATCATCAGAATGCCTGTCAACTGGCAAAAAACTGGATGGAGAAAGAGTGGCCTCATAAGTCTTCCACCAGGCACAAGTCCCAGAACAAGGAAAAGCACCTTCCACATTCGCCAGGCACAGACAAGTCTCCAGTAGCTCAAGTTTCAGTCACAGAGCCATTTCTGTTTTATTCTGCAACAAATGATTCTGGGGCTTCCAGTCCAGCTGATACTCTCAGTAAAATTCCTGAAAATAAACAGCTAAGAGAATAGAGCTAGTGACTTTCATCGTAACTTGTGATACCAAAATACCAAATTACAAGTGGGTTTTGTTTTTTCAGAAAAAATATCCTAGAAGGGAGAGTTGAAAAGGGTCATACAGGTAACACTGCTGAAGAACTTAAAACTTTATTACAAAGGCAATGAAGGGAGTTCCCTGGTGATGTAGTGGCTTAGGCTTGGCGCTGTCAACGCTGCGGCCTGGGTTCGATTCCCAGCCAGGGAACTACCCACATGCAAAAAAAAAAAAAAGAAAAAAGAAAAGAAAAAAAGGCAATGAGGGAATAATTAATGATTTTTGGCCAGATAAACAACATGATCAGAGCAGATTTGAAGGAACACTAACATGGTAATAAATATTCAGGATCACTTGAAGAGGGAAGAAAAATCAAAAGTAAGGAGATCAACTTAAGCAAATGCAGAAAGTTGTGGGTGAGCATGGTAGGTCTGCAGAATGGTGAGGAGGCCAGTCTGGGCTTCCCAGGGCCTAGGAAACTATCAGGAGCTACTGATGCTCTCTCTTCCAAGCATGTATCTTTCTCTCACATATGCACAAACTCTTTTACACATGCATGCACACATCCCACAGTGTCTCTACTTCTGCTTATCATCTCTGTTCTCTTCTTTCTAGAAAACTTCTGCAGTAAACAGATGGCAAATAATTACTATCCTAATACAAGCTCCATGTAATCTCTCACCTACAGTGCTCATCACCATCTGGCAGTTTCCTTACATCAATTAAGTTGAAAATCCTGAGAAGAATCTATCTTACCTAAAAAAATTATCTCTGCCTCAACAGAGACTGTCACACCAAACCATGTCACAAATACCTGTTTAGCCTCCTGATGGGTGACCCTTGCTAAGGGTTCCCTCTGATATAATTAGCTGGGACCAGTAGGGAAAAATAGCTTCTTTTAGGTCAGTTGGCAGGGCAGGGTAGTCAATGACAGACTCTTTTTAAAATTTATTTTTCATTTACAATTGACATACATTACAGTAGTTTCAGGTGTACAACTTAGACTAGACATTTATACACCTTATAAACTGTATATATCACCCTGATAAGTCTAGTACCCATCTGACACCATAGTTATTATAATATTACTGACTATATTCCCTATGCTGTACTTTATATCCCCATGACTATTTTTATAACTGGCAATTTGTATTTCTTAATCCTTTCACTGTTTTCACCTATTGCCCCAATACCCTTCCCATCTGGCAATAAATCAATTTGTTCTCTGTATTAAGAAGCCTGTTTCAATTTTGTTTGTTTTGTTTTTTAGATTCCACAGATAAATAAGCAAAATCATATGGTATCTTTCTTTCTCTGACTTATTTCATTTAGCATAATACCCTCTAGGTCGATCTATGTTGTTGCAAATGGTAATATTTCATTCTTTTTAATGGCTGAGTAGTAGTATTCCATTGTATGTTATATACCACTTCTTTTTTATCCATTTGTCTACTGTTGTACACTTAGGTTGCTTTCATATCTTATGCATTGTAAATAATGATAAATGCCCAGAAGTGGAACTACTGGGTCATAAAGTAGTTCTAATTTTAATTTTTTGAGGAACCTCCATACTGTTTTCTATAGTGACCATACCAATTTACAATCCCATTAAAAATGCATGAGAGTTCTCTTTTTTCCACATTCTCGCTAACATCTTCTGTTTACTGATATACTGATGACATCCATTCTGACAGGTATGAAGTGATACCTCATTGTGGTTTTGATTTTCATTTTCCTGATGATTAGTGACACTGAGCATCTTTTCATGTCTATTGATCATCTGTATATCCTCTTGCTATAGCTCAGGATATAAGCTATCCTAGGTAGAGCACTAAGAAATTTTCAAGCCAAGTACACCTGATGGCTGTTTAAGATAAACAAACACATAAGATTAACTGGTACTCAATGAAAACACTTTGTTCATTTGACTTAAAATGCTATGTGTATTATGTGTGCACATGTGCAAACCTTGATTTATACAAACTACTTCTACAAAGACTTAGCTTCACACAAGTGAAAAAGGACTATTCATTTTCTAAAGTTTTTCACTGGTCTTTTAAATATAATCCCCTAATGCTAAAAAATTATTAAAATTTAAAATATTTGATGTTCATATGACTTTTCTAAGAACATATATTACTTAGCATGAATAACACATTTACTTCAAAAATATATTTAAGTTTAATAAATTCTATTTAGATTTAATATTTATATGTCACTATGTAATGTGAAACTCAAAATTCAAACTCCTAAACAAAATTAGCATAGGCAAGGAAAGTGATAGCCAAGCAAAGATTTAAATAAAAATTTAAACTCAAATTAAGCAATTTATCCCAGATTTTAACAATCATATAAAAAAAAAATTCTGTTTTCTTAGCATTTTGTACAATTCTTAACCTAGTACTTACTATACTGCATATATTTGCTTTATTTATATTACTATTTCCTGAATCTCAAAGACAGTTTACAGTTTTATCTCTAGCACCTAGAATTGTGCCTGGCATGTAGCAGGTATTTGTAAATGATGAATGAGTGGCTAGTAGGAAGGATGTAAAAATAGAACAAACTGAGGGATTAAATCCTGTAAGCCTATATTAATGTCCTACAATAATTTCAGAGAAAAGAATATAGGCAGAATATATACAACTTTAAATTTTTAATTATGTTGAATGGTTTAATATGGACAATAAAAGATTCCATTTCTATCTATATTACTGATTTCGGGAAACATGTACATAGAAAGTAACTTTTTCCTGAGCTTTTGAAAACCTTTATGAATCCATTCTTGAAATTACTCAATTGATTTGCTCAATGAATTATAGAATTCATGTCAAAGTGGAAAGCAAAGACTACTACTACTACTACATGCAAAGTTATTATGGTATGGCTGTGTTCTTAAACAGTCTCCACCCACAATAAGCTCATGGTAGTAGAGAAGAGATGTATATACACCATAAGCTACAATTCAAAATAAAATGTCAAAGTTGTAGTAGAAAAGGTTTAGACCAGGTATTATGAATATATATATACAAAGGGGATATTAAGTCTGAAAAGACATATTAAAGCATTTCAGGAAGGAAATGGCATCTTTACTAGAATCTGTTACAGGAAGAAATAGAGGAAGGGATATTTCAGAGTAGAGGGAACAGCAAAAGTACAAAACTAGAGAAAAGATTGTTTATATAAAGTTTAAAACTCATGTTTGATGGAAAGAGACAGTGGGATACAGTCAAGTTGAAATTTTTAAGGCATTAGGACTTCAGGTAATGGAAGCCATTTGAGAGGAATTAAATGGTCAGATAGATATTTCAGGAAGCAGTGTGAAAGACTAGAAAGGCAAAAGGTTAGAGCCCAGGAAAAGAGGACCTTAGTCTAGGGCCCTGGCTGAGGGAGGGCAGGTAGGAGAGGGAGGAAATGAATACACAAAATACTGTAGACAAACAGGAATATGTAACCCAATGGATTAGAGGTGAGGGAGAGAACAGTAATGAAGATCACTGATATTTCCAGCCTGGGTTATAAGATGACATTAAGGGAAACAGGAAAGGAGAGGAAGAAAATGTTTTAAGTAAGAATAATACATATTCGTGTGTAGAAATGTCTCTATCCAAAAGTTAATATTAATAATATGCACCCCAAATTGGTTTTGAATGCCAAGACAACCTTTAAGAACAAAATGTTATTCACAGTCAGGATATTTAGGTGATAAAAAATATACTGTCCACTGTTATGTGTAAACTACTAAATATTTTTTATAAGAAGGACCATCATCATGAACTATTTATTAAGCAGACACTAGAAATGTTTAATTGAACATAAAATTCACTAACCAAAACAAACAGAAATTTTCATTTCATATTTTTATCTTTTGACTGGAAAAATTTCAAACTACATTATAGTAATTCTTACAGTTCTAAAAAGAGCAATTGGGGATTTACAGTGCTCTAGAAAGATTAAGAAACAGTCTTTAAAATTCATCTCTTCTTTTGCTTTTAACTTAATGCGAAGCAGCTCTCTAACCCTTTAAACACTACAAACTACATCTGTAAATTAGAGTAATAGTATTTGCCTGCCCACTTCAGAGAGTCATTTGAGAATTATGAGATAATGTTCTTGTAGCTCTCTCAACTGCAAAGATGAAACGTCTTCATGATCAATGATCAATGGAATTATTCTGATGTCATGTTTCCTACATAAGGTTTACCTAAAGTTTGTGCTTGGAAGAAGCTAAAAAATAAAAAGATACTTCAGACAGAAATTGTGGCTTATCTAATCTAGATGCAGGCCCATTACAACTATAGAGCTGATGTAGACCATTAAAAGATCACTATTATAATACGATGTGTAGAAAAATAATGGTTGCCCTCTAAAGAAAACCATTTAAAAAACAACTGAGGAGGCATACTTTCACCTAACTAAAAAAAGATCAAATAAGCATTTTTGAAATGTCATTAAATTGAGTATTTTAATAATGCATTAGGAAGTCACTGAATAAGCCATGTGTTCTCCTGACTTATGACAATAGAAGTTGTGTTTAGAGCGGATCCTATAAAACAAAACAGAACAAAACAAATCCCAAAATCATTCAAAGGTTTAACTGATTTAGGAAAGAATAAAGAGGGACTTAATTAATTTTTTTAAAGCCAGAATTTCAGTATCCAATTCAACTGAATACTTTGAGTGTTGTGTGTCCATTAATGAATGGTCAATACATAGAAATGGCTTCATGAAAAACTAACAGCCCCTTTATGTCTAGTACCTGGACATATTTTCTGTTATTCCCTCCATTCTAGACATACGTTTCTCAGATGCTGGATCCCTTTAGAATCTGGTGTCATTCACAAAGCTTTGTCTCTCCTTCCTCCTCTTGAGTTCTGTTTAGAAATTCATCTATGAACTTGCCATAAATATTTAACCTGAATCTAATAAAATCTCTAGATTTAACTTTGATTTTACAGGAAACAAGGAACAAAAAGAACAAGTTAAATGACACATAAAACAGTACTTATCTACCCAGAAATTGAGACATTCCACAAGAACACAGGCTTAGTTCTTAGAAAAGAAAATAAAAAGTGGTAATAGTGCTCTGGATCACAAATTGGCAAACTTCTCTGCCCATGGACCAAATGAGGCTTGCCAGATATTTTTTTGTTTTGTCTTGTTTTGTTTTTTAAATTAAAGTTTTATTGGAAAAGAGTCAGGCTCATTGTTTTTCATGTTGTCTATGGCTGCTTTCACACTACAATGGCAGTGTTGAGTAGTTGTGATAGAGACCATATGGTTCACGAAAGCTAAAATACTTACTATCCAGGTCTTTATAGAAAAAAATTGCCAACCTTGCTCTAGCTCAGGGGTGTCTTCCCTGGGCCACACTGGAAGAAGAACTGTCTTGGGCCACACATAAAATACACTAACGACAGCTGATGAGCTTAAAAAAAATAAATAAATAAATAAATAAAGGGTCCATGCATAATTTTTGTAATGTTTTAAGAAAGTTTATGAATTTGTGTTGGGCCGCATTCAAAGCTGTCCTGGGCCACATGTGGCCCACTGGATGCCAGTTGGACAAGCTTGCTCTAGATTAAAGGGACACAAAACAATGCAATATGAGAATATTTATTTGACCTTGGTTCAGGTAATGGCAAAATGTGTGTGTCTTCAGAACTGAAAAAAAAAAAAAAAAAAGTCTTTGTTCTGTTGTTCAAACAATTCAGCATCAGAAATAAAAAATTTATGGATCCCTGGTGGTGTAGTGGCTAGGCTTCAGCGCTGTCAATGCTGTGGCCTGGGTTTGATTCCCAGCCAAGGAACAACCCCTTCCTCCCCTACCTAAAAAATTTTATGGAGCAAACTTTTGGAATTTGGTCATTTTGTGGGGGTAGTCCTATACCCAATTCTTAATATTTCACCCAGTGATAAATTATATTAAATTAGTGGATACAAGGTTAATTTTGAGGTCCAATGATAAATGTAGAATATTTAAATAACACTTTAGAAAAGGGAAATTAGACCCCCAACTTATAATACAAGATACAAACAGATCACAAATGGATTACAAATTTAATGTTAATGTCAATAAACAGAAAAGCCCAAAAAGGAGAATATTTTTAAAGATCTAACAAAAATCAGGATACCTAAAAGCATAAAGAAAAAAACTGACATAGCTTAATATATATATAAAATCTTTCTGAAAAAGATCACCATTAACAAAGTAAAACAGTGTATTTTTCTGAAGTTAATTAACTTTCATTTGTATTTCTTAATGAATTTAGTCATATATTTAGGAATATACACAAGATACATATAGAGCTTAAATAAGAAAATACTCGGTGCCCAAGCACCTACCTGATGAAACCCATTGCTTTCCCCTTCCCAAGTGCATTTTATTCTTCCCCTTAGAGGTAACCATTAACTTTGCAGGAACTTCTGGGAATCATTTTTAGTTCTAAATGTTTCTTAGCTCCCATTTCTTGAAAATAAACTACCTTTTCTCCACTGAATCACCTTTGTACCTTTGTTGAAATCAATTGACCATGTATATATGAGTCTACTTCTGAACCCCGTATTGTATTGCATTTGATCTATGTACATAACCTTTTTCAATAAACTGGGACCATAAACCAAATGACTTTGATCTGGTGGCTACTCTGTGATCAGTGTGTTTCTTTATTAATTGAGAATTGAGAAAGTGATCAATAGCCTATAAACAGAATATGGGATTAAAATAGAAATTAATTCTAGTACAAGCCCTATCATCAATGACCTGAAGTCACATACTTCCACATGTCTTAGGGATAAAGATACCTACCACATGGAATTATTAAAGGTACAGTGAACAAACAGAAAAATGCCTTAAATGGACCACACAAATAAAATATTTTTTCTAATTTTTCATTTAGGAATCTAATTTTAAGTACTTGTAAACACGAGTTTCCATCGTTTTTTTCACATCTGAATATTGAAACTTGACTCTTTGACTTTAGCAATAACCAACAGCCCATGAAATCTGTATAAATTTGGTCATGACTTGCAACCCTGATCAGTCATAGGAGTGAAGGAATGGTAGTCAAAATTTCCCCTCATTTTCCCCTGGGAATTTTGGTATTTTCATAATTACTTTCATGCAAATATTTTGCCCTCTTCTCCTCCCTTAATCTATACTGTAAGTACTGAAATGCTAACAAAGATCATCTTAAGAGGTAAAGCGCAATAAAGAAAAAGGTAGGGTGGGGAGTGTTTTTTCTATTGGTCATTGTGAAATTAGAAATAATAAGTCAAGAATCCAGTTCTCCCTTCTCCAAATTTATTTTTTTAAATGGGGACAAGAACTCTTAGCTAATTCAAATTAAATGTGAGCAATGTCAGCTTCACTGTCTATAACCTGCCAAACTGACTAGGAAAATATCACTGTTAATTTGGATGTTCTTCTAAAGTGGTCAATGGAAAGACCCAAACACTGCAAAGACCCAATTGGTTTGTCACATACTCCTTCCAAGGTGATTAGATACTTCCCATTCTTATTTCTCTCTTTTTCTTTCCAAGCTTTTCTAATTCTAATGTAATAATTAAAGTGTGTAACAGAATTCAAATCATCATAAAGAGTTTTCCAGTTAAATGGCTCCTCCTCTTCTGAATTATACAGAAACATCTAGGTTAATTTTTGCCTTGGGCTATAATCTATCAGAAGTTTTATTCAGAGGACTTTTATTAAAAACAAATTAACAAGTATAATAAGCATAATTTCTTCATAATCTGAATGATATTATTCTTAAAAGAGGATTTGAAATGAAAATAACAATTAAATTCCAGGTTCCCTTTAAAGTAAGTGTATATAAAATGTCACTACTGTAATTTTCTGGGTCATGGTGGCCTGGAGTTGTAATTAGTTTTGATTCATATAGTTTGAATATCTGCATCCTAATGATAGTATTTCAAGCTTCATCGCCCACTTGCCATGTAAAAATAGCATATATTTTCACAATGACAAATACTGATATAATAAGGTCAATTGTGTTCCTCTGAATTACACATTTGCATCCATCTGGTACAGAATAATTTTAACATTACCATATGACTTAAAGTAACTGGAGACTTGATTTTCTGAGAACACAGTAGACAATGTCCCTTAAAAGACCTAAAATCTCCCTTAAAAGACAGAAATGTTGGATAAATAAAAACCATATCCTTTTAAGTGCACAAAAAAGCAATGGGGCCAAAAAACAGAGAGGGAGCTGAAAACCAGTGGATTTAAACAATCGCACAATATAAAAGACAATGCCTTAGGCCCATACAAGGCAGGGAAGGATTGCAATTTTTGAATAAAGCTGCGAACTTCGGAGTTTTTTCTCCTTAGCAAAAGGGTGAACAAGTAAAAAATCTACTTTCCATAAGAGAAGGTTAACAAAAGGATCACGTGAGATCTCAATCCATATTTATAAAACACAGTGGTGTGGGGGAGCCACTGTGATGGTTCATTTCATGTGTCAACTTGACTGGGCTAAGGGATGCCTGGTAAAATATTATTTCTGGGTATGTCTGAAAAGCTGTTTCATAAAGATTATCGTTTGAATCAGTTGACTAAGTAAAGAAGATCTGCTTTCAGTAATGTGGGTAGGCATCAACCAATTCATTGAGGATCCAAATCGTACAAAAATTAAAAGGAAGGGTGAATTATCTTTTTTCTTGAGCTGGGTCATCCATGTTCTGCACCTGAGCTCGTGGTTCTTCAAGACTTTGGCTTTGGACTGGGAATTATACCACTGGGCATTGGTTCTTGGTGTTCTGACTTGGAACTTGAATTCTAACACTGGCTTTCCTGGTTCTCCAACTTGCAGATGGCAGATTATAGGATTTCTAGGCCCCCATGACTGTGTGAACAAATTCCTATAATAAATCTCCTCTTATCTATATAGTATCCTATCAGTTCTGTTTCTCTGGAGAATCCTAATACAGTTACCAAGAGTAAGCAGAAACAAACTGCAGAATTTAGACCTTCAAAAACTTCACAAAATGGAATCGTAAAATACAGATTGAAGAACAATATATTATTTTAAATGACCAAATTTGAAAAAGTGCCAAATAGAATTTCTAGGAATAAATATATAATCACTAAATTCAAGTGGCTATTCTAATTTGAAAGAAAAATGAAAAAATGCCCATACTGATGTCAGAATTTATATAAAAAGATTTGTGTACAAAAAAGTCTAGCAAGCATGCAGGCCAAATCCTTGCTCTCCACAAAATGAGTAATTAACGTAGCAACATTGCTTTAAGGACTATAGTCCTGTGCTCCAGAACTTGGTAATTTGACTTCACTATAAGAAAAGCTGTCTTGTTCAGTAGTTTAAGAAATATTTATTGAGCACCTCTATGTGCTAGGCAGATATAAATAAAATGAAGGAAGATTTAATATCTCACAAAAATGAGAAATGATATTTGTTTTATGGTTGTACAAAATTTTTTATGTCAAACTTTCAATGACCAGGAAACATACCAACACTGTAGAGATTTTCATTACTAGGTTTAGTAAAGAATACATGATTAGCAATCAGGATGCCTTTGCAGGTAATAAGTTGTGTCTCAACTTCTCATCTGTTAAACACTGGCTTCACTTACTCTAATAACTTCACAGACATAGTGTGGAAGATAACACAAAAACAGGTGTGAATAGGCTTTAACCCTTTTGCTGCAACATTCAGATATATCCAAATGAATATTCCCAGCTTCTGACTGTGGCATTTGAGTTGCCCCATGAACTCAAAAAAACCTTTGTTATTCAGTGTGAAACTGTTTCAAGGAATTTTTTCCCATTTACAAGGTATTTTAATATTTTTCCCTCATGTCTCAAAGTAAGGGCATTGAGAAAGTAAAAAAAAAAAATGTCTTCCTGTGGCTTAAGACGTTTTGTATGCCATATTGATGTGGGCCAAACAAAGAAGCCCTGTCCCCACCCCACTACAGACTCCTCTTCCCTAGTTATTTCGTTCTCAGTTTCACCCTTTTCCTAGTCCAAAGCCTTAACTGCCTCCTTCATCAATTTTCCCTGTCTCCTCACCTTAAGCAACAGACTGTCCCTCATAGATAATTACTCCGAAACTTGTAACTCATGTCTGCAGCTTGCTGATTACAATCACTACAAGCAAGCATCCCCTCCAGGCCTTTCTGGACCTGGACAAGGGATAACACCTGAATGACTAGCTAGGCTAGAAGTCAACAAGGCTGCAGACTCAATGGACTTTCTATATCAAAACCACCCAGTGACAGGGGCTTTAAGACCTGTATCTTGGGTCAATGCTTTCTAAACTATTAACTAAATTAATTTCTCCTCATCCAGGGTGTCAGTCCCCAAAGGGTTAAAGCCAAGCCCACTGTGAAGAATTAAAGCCAGGCTCACTGTAAAGAGTTAAAGCCAGGCCCGCTGCCCAGGCTTGACCTTGGTATAATCAGTCCGTGTCTGGGGTTGAGGAATTCCTGGGGCTGACATTTACTGCGCATGTACCGCCTTATGGAACCATGAAAACCCAAATAACTGCTACAGGGCAGACGCGGCAAGATGCCACTTTTGTTTGAATCCGTATATATAGTCCCAGGTGTGCAATAAAGTGGCTTGCTTGTTGCTGTGTTTATGGTCCCCCATGTCGGCTCCGCGTGTGTTCTTCCGAACCGTGCCCTGTCTGGAAACCTTGGCAATGACAGGTATTGAAAAGACATTTCAAATTCAAGATGACCACAACTTAACTCTTGCTGGCTTGTTTATGGCCCCTATGTTGGCTCCGCGTTTTTTTTTTTTTTTCAACTGGGTGTACCACAGCCAAAACCTGTCCTGCCTGGAAACCTTGACAATGACAGGGTCCACTGGGATACAATTTATACCCTACCAAAGCTTCCAGCCCATCTCGACCAAAGAAGCCAACATGGCAGAACTCAAGACTCCTTCCGCTTTTAGATCAGATAGGATGAGAGCTCTGTGGATCTCCGATAGGTAGGAACAAGGACCATCCTCAGTAGGAAGCAGATACAGAAGATGAGACCTCCAGTCCCTCAGCTTCCATAGAGATTTGTGGAGATCACGTCCCTCAAGAGAATGTGAGGAAGGCAGACAGAATAGGGGGAATCTCGGACCCCTCCCATGAGACTCACCCAGCTGGAATAGTCACCGCCTTGGTACCACCCTTTCACTAGTAATCCTTGGCCCAGGCTAGGCAGCCACAGGAGGAAGTTCCAGGCAAATACGAGTAAGTTAGAAGACACAAGAAGCCCACGAGTTTGAGCCAGTTTCTAACGCCTGCTCAGTAATACAACAACCTTCAAACCTTCATCTCACCTGGGCCTCATTATACCATCATTATAATATCATACATATGCCCAGAAATTCATTAATATCATTGTAACAGACTGAACTCTGGGAAAGGGCATGCGCAGTTAGGAGGGGTGGTGTAAGAGGCCCCACACCCAGGTGGGCGTAATCCCTTACAACTAAAGAAAATAAAAATACTAAAGCCTCGTCAATCTGGGCTCTTGAGCCATTTTCCTGCTTGAGCCTGCCTGCTCATACATCTTAGGAGTGTACTTTGCCTTTGCCATTCGAGGCCCTTAAGCCACTCACCCTGCTTGAGCCCACTCCTACCTCTTTGGAGTGTACTTCCTTTCAATAAACTACCTCTTTGTTTCACCTCTACACTTTGGTGGTGTCTCCTTCAATTCTTTGCTCAAGATACCAAGAACCTGAACACCACGCCGAGGACGACACCCCATTTTCTGGTAACAATACTATGTAACATTTTGCAATAAATATTTTATGTCATAAATGCCATTAGAGTTTAATTTGTCTATACTTAAATCTAATTGATGCCACTTTGTATGTTTTGAGTATTTTTGCTAAAATTCGATGTTAAATTTATTACCATATAACAAAAATTTAAAGTGAAAATAATATCATTTATATGCAAAGCAGCTCAAAATATTAAATGCATAAAATAGTCAAAATATCAACTTTTTATTTTTTGTGGCATTTTGACATTTTGAAAAAAATGAAGTCAATTAACACAGTGAAAGGGTTAATGTGCTATATAGATAGAAGGTATTGGTCAAATGATGTTTCAAAAGGAAAAGAAAAAAACACTTATTCATGTAATTTGTCCTATATATGTTGATCCATCTATTACAATATTGTTTTAAAACAAAGTCTTAAAAGACAGCATCGGGAGACAATTTTCCATAGGTATCTCACATTTCTGTATATTTTATGAGCCAAAACTCTGACTGTCTTTATTTCAGACTAACTTTTCAAAAATGTTAGTATAACAAGCAGTTTTGGAAGACAGTGTCATCCTTCCAAACAAAGGACAGGTTTGTTTACAGTCTAGTATGATAAAGATTATGTATCTGTCCCCCTGGACAGGGCTCTTCTCCTTTAATGTACCCAACTGCATTTGGGGGTGCAACACTGGCAGAACTGGTACTTAGGCAAATGGAGCAAATGCTGATACTCTGGCTACTACTACTACTATAATACCATGAGGAATAAAGTCCATTGTCTCTGACCCAAGAATCTGTCAGCATTCATAAAACCATAGTAGACTAATTTGTTAGCTTGCAAGTAGGATAAAATCTCAAGACTCAGGCAAGGGAAGTAAAAGCAAAAATAAATGAATGGACTGTATCAAACTAAAAAGCTTCTGCACAGCAAAAGAAACCATCAACAAGGCAAAGAGACAGCCCAACTGAATGGGAGAAAATATTTGCCAATAACGCATCAGATAAGGGTCTAATATCTAAAATATATAAAGAACTAATAAGACTTAACAACAAAAAAACAAACAACCCAATTAAAAAGTGGGCAGAAGAACTAAACAGACACTTCTCCCATGAAGAAATACAAATGGCCAACAGACATATGAAAAAATGCTCGTCCTCATTAGCTATCAGGGAAATGCAAATCAAAACCATAATGAGATACCACCTCACACCTGTTAGAATGGCTATTATCAACAAGACAAGGAATAACAAGTGCTGGAGAGGATGTAGAGAAAAAGGAACTCTGGTACACTGCTGGTGGGAGTGCACACTGGTACAACCACTGTGGGAATGGAGCTACCATTTGACCCAGCAATCCCTTCTGGGGATCTACCCAAAGAACTTGAAAACCTTTGTCCACAAAGACTTATGTACCCCAATGTTCATCGCAGCGCTGTTCACAGTGGCCAAAACATGGAAACAACCAAAGTGCCCTGCGACAGATGACTGGATAAAGAAGCTGTGGTACATATACACAATGGAATATTACTCAGCTGTAAGAAAAGATGAAATATTGCCATTTGCGACAAAATGGATGG
>PVJL010014746.1:0-26989 GCA_004026885.1 Lyroderma lyra
GGTGAGCAGGGGGCGGGGCTGGCGGGCAGGGGGCGGGGCTCCCCTCAGGTCGGGGTGCCGCGATTAAAACCCTGGAATGCCTGGTGGGGAGACTGACTAAGGTGTCTCTTGTGTTAACGAAGTGACTTCAGGGTGGGGCGGGTGCTGGTTACCAAAACCCACCGAAGGCTGCGAGCGCGGAAACTTCCAGCGCCACCCCAACCTCGGCTCCCGCCCGGGTGAGGAAAGCTCCAGAACGCCGCCCGCACGGGGCGTGCAGACCCCGGCAGGTGTGCGGGGAGCGGCCACCGGGGGGCGGGGCGTGTAAGCTCCACCCCCTCCCCTGCCCTGGACCCAGCGAGGGGGCGTGGCAACCCCGCTGGCCGGGAGGACACGTGGTGGGGAAACGCCCACGTCGCCTCCGTCCGAGGTGACCGGATCCGGGTCCTGATTCCGGGCTTTCCCAGCACCGCCCGGCAGCACCGCCCGGCTCGCGCCCCAGCTGGTCTCCAGGAGCCGCGGCGGCAGCAGAGGGCGGGGCTCTCCCGCCGGGTCCCGCCTCCGCAGCCCTGCCAGTCACGGGGCGTGGCAGTCTCCCCCGCGGCCTGCCCACGCCTCCCAGCCGGCTTCTGCCCCAGGAGGGAAGCGGAAGGGCTGGGGCCGCGCGGCCGGGTTCCTCGGGGCTCGCGTCTGCGGGGCGGCCACGTTCTCAGTGGGGGCGGCCGGGCGCCAGCGACCTCCGCAGGCACGCTGCCCGGAGCCTGGGGGGCTGGGGTGGGGGAGAGGTGAGCCCCAGGAGCTGGGAGGGCGGAAGGCTTGGTTAGACGCAGCCGCTGACACAGCGAATGCACCAGAAGACACCCTGCGCCCCCGAAGGCTTCCGAGTGCCCCACGCCCACTTTCCAGAGGGGAAGCCGGGCCTCGCGGCGCTTCCTCCTCGCCTCTCAGCGGGCGGCTCTGCGCCTGGGGCCTCCTCTGGCCTCTGCGCGCGGGGACAGCTCCCTGCCCAGCCACCGCCCGCTGCCCCTGGGCGCCCACACCCGTCCTAATGGGCGAGTCCCTACGGCTGTCAAGAGTCGGAGCTGCCCTGCAGCTTCCCGTGCTGGAGCCTGGGGGCTGCTTGGGGGCGTTCCAGGGAGAGCAGAACGCTGGGAGGCGCCGAACGAGGGAGCCCCCCCCCTCTTCCCTAGGTCCTCAGCTCTGTGTCACCGTCCTCCTGGTCCACAGTCTCCTCCATCGATTTGATCAGTTTTTCCTGACTTCTCACCTCGAGCACCAGACAGCCCCCCCCCACAGATGATCACACGGAAGCTTGTCACTCAGGTCCCCAGCTCGCTGATTACCATCACTGCGGGCCAGCACCCCTTCCAGGCTTTTCTGGACCCGGACAGGGGGTAACTCCTGAATGACCAGCTGGGCCAGACTTCAACAGGCTGCAGGCTCCACGGACCATCCATCCCAGCGACAGGGGCTTCGGGGCCTGCTTCCTGGGCCAACGCTTTTAAAACTATTAACTGAGCTGACTTTCCTCCTCTAGAGGCCATCGGGGTACCACTGATACCCCAGCAAGACTTTCCACCCATCTGGACGGAAGGAGTCCATGGTGTCCCAGGTGGATCTCAAGACCCCTCCCCCTTTTAGATCGGACAGGGTGACAGCTCTGTGGATCCCGACAGGACAACCACCCTCAGCAGGAAGCAGACACAGACCATGAGCCTTCCCATCCCTCAGCTTCCATGGAGATTTGTGGGGTCACCTCTCTCAGAATGTGAGGAAGGCACGCAGAACAGAGGGGACCACGACCCCTCCCTTGGGACCCGCCCAGCTGGAGCAGTCCCCACCCAGACCCCACCCTCTCACCAGGAACCCCCGCCCTGGGCTGGGCAGCCCCAGACAAATGATGAAGATAAAGGCGCAAGGAGCCCACCGCGGGGCATCCTGGTGGTGCAGTGGGTGGGCTCCTGCACTCTCCCCACCGTGGCCCGGGTTCGATGCCCAGCCAGGGAACCACCCGCCCCCTAAAAAAGAAGCCCACCCTGTGAGCCAGTTCCCAACGCCTGCGCAGTGAGAGCTACAACGACCTTCCTCTCACCTGGGCCTCGTTATACCGTCGTTGTCAGGTCACACCTGTGCCGGCAAGTTCATGCACGTCATCACAACAGACTGATCTCGGGACAGGGCGTGCGCAGTCAGCAGGCGTTAGGTAAGAGGCCCCTTGTCCATCAGACTTGTCAGTCAGAGACCCCACCCCAGAGGTGTCTCCCCTGAAGACACGGAAGAGAATAGAAGCCCCAAAGCCTCGTTCATCGGGGCCCTGAGCCACGCTCCTGCTCGGGCCACTCCCACCTCTTTGGAGTGGACTTTCCCTTCAATAAACTGTCTCTTTGTTTCACCACTTTTGTGTGTGTCTCCTTCAATTCTTTGCTCGAGAACCTGGACATCGTGTCATGGAGGACACCCCACTTTCCGGTAATACCCCGGTACCCGCTCCGCTTCACGTGCGACCGCGGCAGACCGCCGCCTGTGGGCGCAGGATGGACGGTAGAGCTCTGCCTTCCGCTCCGCTCTTAGGGTCACCGTGAGCAGGAAGACCCCTGGCCACGGCCCCGAGACCCTGCAGGGCGCCCAGGACCCAGATAAACCAGACCCGGGAAGTGCCAAAGCCGCACAAGGGCTGAGCGGCCAGCCCGGCCAGGACCCGGCCCGACTCGGACCCCCAACTCTCCGCCTGGCAGCCCCCCAGCGGGGAGTGCGGCCTCCGGAAGGGACCCCGCGCGGCTCCCGGCCCTACATCGCCTCCCGTTCTCCCGCAGCCCTCCCCGCTCTGGGTCTGGCCCCGCCTGCGGACCACCTTCCCGTTTCCGTTCGGTCACGCCCTCGGGTGGTGCTGGGCCCCTCGTGGCCTGTGGGGTGGCGCTCGTGTCCCCTGCCCTCCCCCCAGGCTGTGAGCCTCGCCTCCACTGACTCCCCTCCAGGCGCTTTATTTAACCAACTCACACAAAGCAAGTGGGGGGCTTCGCGATGCCCCCCCCAGGGAAGCGCCCACCAAACACCTGGGGGTGCTCACGGGTGGGTGACGCGAGTGTGGGTCGGCCCGGGAGTGCGGGCATCACGGTCCGAGCGCGCTGCTCTCTCCGCAGGGTCTGGGCAAGGGGGTCACTCGTGCGGTCACCCCACCCCCTGAAAGGGGAAGGCACTGCCCCATGGCACGCGGGGCACGGGGACGCAGAGCCCAGCCCCTCGAGGGCAGGCAGGGCACTCACCTCACTCAGTCCTCCCCCAGGTGGGCGGGCAGGGCGAGCGGCAGGGTTCACTCTGCAAAAGGAGAACCTGGTGAGGAGTGGGGAAGAGGGAGCCATTCGGAACCGGGCTACAGGGGCATTTCAAGTCTTCGAGTTAGGACAAGTGAGCAAAGCCGCGTGATTCCTCCGGGCGTGCAAAGGTCTAGTGAGTGTGGCAGCTCCTGCAGCTGCACTGAGGCCAGCGGTTGTCCTGCAGGGGCTCAGTGTAGGACAGGACACAGCACAGGGTCCCAGCGCCCGGGCCCGCTGCCTCCTAGGGCCCACTGCCACCAAGGGTCCCAACGCCTGGGTCCTCTGGGCCCGCCTCGGGGTACAGGAGGCAGCGCCGGAGATCATGCCCTGGTCTGGCTCATCCACACTCAGGACAAGGGGTGGGGGGAGGTTCCAAGCACCGTCTCGTGCAGGGTAACCAGAAGAGGTCATTCATAGAATTTGGGGGTGTTTACTACAGCCACCAGCGTGATGCTGTGAGATGCCCTCCAGCCTGGGCGTCGTGCAGCTGCCACGTCCTGTGTCCTGTGTGGACACACCCCGTCGCCACCCGGGGAAGGTGGGGTCTGGCCCTGCCCTGCCCCTCCTCACCCTGCGGGACCTGGGGACCCTGGGGCTGGCTTCTAGTTCAGTGACGTAAAGCCCTTCACCTTCTCAGTAGCCTAAATAGAAGGGCCCTGAGCGAGCAGCGTGCTGAGCCCTGCCCGCGCGAGTCCTTCAAGGAGCCTGTGCCGTCACCGCGGGGCGGCCGTCTCGGGCCCCGCAGGCTGTGCTGGTCAGTTCAGAACCGGCGCGTGCACTCAGGATAGGAGTGCGAAAGTTCCAGAACACCGAGCAGCGAACACAGCAGTGACGGCCAACGCAGGTCGCGACGGGACAGCCAGGGAAGCCACACAGCGGGCGGGAGCAGCCGGCCGGTGCCTCGGGGCTCCTGATTTGGCATCGCCAGGAAGGGACGCGACGGGGAGAGGATAGGACCAGTGGTGACAGGTGACCCCGGGCAACTGGGACGCAGCGACCCCGGGCAGCAGGGACACAGTGACCCCGGGCAGCAGGGACGCAGCGACCCCAGGGGATGCGTGAGGCAGTGGAGTGGGGAACGTGCGGGGGACGTGGACGAGGGCCGGGAGCCGGCCAGGTGCCCAGGCCGCTGGGTGTGTCACCATAAAAATCGTGACATCACCCAGAGGAGCCGAGGCCTCTGAAAGGTGGGGAGCAGGGGGACGGCAGAGGTCGGCACCCTTGCGAAGGGTCCGGAAGCCACTGCCGCCTCGGCCGCTCCGAGCTGCAGACTCGGGAGGCCCTGAGACCCCTCCCCTGCCCCCTGCCTAAGGCAGAGCCTCCCCAGAGAGCCGTCTTGGGAGCAAGGGGCAGCCCATCCCCGAGAAGAACCAACTAGACACCGTCTCCATCACAGGGACCTCCGTCTTCCAAAGTCCCTTCTCCTGTGGCATCTTTCCTCCTGCTAATCTGTCTTTTGTCATTTTGATTGACCTGCAGTCCCCGGGAACTGAACCTCAGAAGGGGCACAGGTGGATGGAGGGGTGCAGAGCAGAAATGCTGAAGAACGGGAAGTCGGGGCGCCCTGGGCACCCAGGCCAGGAAATCCTCGAGGCTGCCTGAAACGCGAGGCTCAGGGGTGCCAGGGTCTCTCTGGGACAGTGGGGAAGGACACTGTCATTTGCTAGGCCAGGGGCTCAGGCTGGCTATTTCATTTGAGGCACCACGGTTCCAGCATGAGGAGCCCCTGGGCATCCCCGTGGAGCCCCCTCCCCTGCCCCGCCCCACCCCACCTGCCCCCTCTCCCCACCCCTCTGGCCACAACAGATAGTTCAGATTCCGCCCCAAGACAGGGCTTCTCTGTCTTTTTTTAAATTTTGTCAGTGGCCTGATCAACCTTTTCTTTTAACAAGACGTCAGCCTGATCAAAGTTAAATTTGTTTATTTATAACCCGTTAGAGTGGAATTCAGAGAGGCGGGGCCCTGGGTGTGAACGGCTCAGCAGGTAAACGTTTGCAACACTGAGCGGACGTGTTGCAAGGGCGAGTGTCCGTGGCCCCCACGGGGCAGGGGACAGAAGTGCTGAGTGAGTACCTGGCAGAAATGGGAGCTGGAAGTTTCACTTTCTCTTACACGCTGGCTGGTGTCTTGGTTTGGTTTCTTTTCTTTAACAATGAGCTTGAATTAACTTTATGATTAATAAAGACGACAGAGAAGTCCCCGTGGACAAAAGCCCGTGTGAAGAAAAGCCAACGTATCCTTTCTAACCAAGATGCTACTTTGGTGCCACCAGGGCTGAGAGTGCTGGGCCCAAGGGCGTCATCTGCCCCAGACGAGCCCCGGCGGAGTGACAGGCGCCGCAGTGCAGATGCGCAGCTCCACCTGTGCAGCCTGTGAGCCGAAGTGGCCCCGGGCAGATGGCCCTGAAAGGGGAACCCGGGACACACCCGGCCCCCGGGGGTGGGGCCGCTGAGCACCCAGAGGCAGACGTGCGCTCTGTGCAAGCAAGTCACAGACCCTAAGAGCCCAGCGGACAGCCGACGCGTGCCACCAAGGGTCTCCTGGACCCAGAAGGCACCCGCAGTGGTTGTGACGAGCGGGACAGAGGCCCGGGGGGCAGGGCTGGGGCATCAGTGAGGAACGAGGGCTGTGGGGGAGGCGCAGGGGCGAAGGTCATGGCCACCCAGCAGCTGAGCCCGCGGGGCACGCCCTTGTATTTGGAGGTCAGGCGGGGCTTCCCTGCAACTGACCCTCAGGGGAGTGCACCCAGGTGACCTCATGCATCTGCAGAGGCCAGGGCCAGCCAGTTCCAGGGGGACCTCGGTCCCCGGGCCAAGCCCTGGGCTGGTAGGGAGCAGCGTGCGGGAGCCTCCCTGGGGTCTTGCGGGTCCGTTTGCGGCCGTACGAGGGCCCGGCCGGCAGGTCGCACACATGCATGGCAGCGGGTCTGCCTCCGAGCTCCCAGCAGCTGGCACCGTAACTGTTACACGGCGGTTCAGCCCTGCTGCAGTCCACTTGAACTTGGACAGTTTGCCAAACCACCAACCATTTCCCAAAATGTAACTTTGCTCCCCACACGAGGAGGGGGAGTTCCGGGGGCCCCACGCCCCCTGCCTGCCTGCCCGCCCCCTGCCCACCCCGGTGCACCCGGCCGGGGAGCCCGCGCCCCTTTCCCGCCTGCCGCCCCCGTGGACCCGGGCCTGGGGGCCGCACCCCGCAGCTCCCGGAGCACCCCCGGTGCCCGCGCGCATCCCCCCACGCCGTGCGGTCCCCGCTGCCGGCCCCGCCGTCCTCCCCGCGTCCAGCCTCCCCGCCGGGGCCCACTCACCGCGCCTGAGCCGGCTGCACGTGCTGGGCGGGAGCTCACGGGGCCGGGAACCGGCGGCTCTCGGAGGGGCGCGGAGGTCACTGCCAGCAAGGTGCAGCGGGGCCGAGCGCCGGCCGGCCGCCCCGCCCGCCCGCCTTTCCTGCTGGGAGTGGCGCTGGGCGAACCCGCCCCTCCCGGTGACTCACAGACGCCTCGCAGCCCCGACGGAAGCTCCCACTCGCCGTCCCCCTTCTGGGACCGCGCGGACACTGCGGGGGCAGGCTGACGGCCACCGCCCAGGGGCAGGAGCGCAGGCCAGTCTGGAGCTGCCCCACCCCGAGGGCGACAGGGACCAGCAGAGAGGGACCTCGGGGACAGCTGGGGGGGGGGGGCCACGGGGGGGGGCCGGGCCCTGGCCGCGGGGGTCCCCTCCCTCTCTGCAGCGTCCATTCCCATCGGGGGGCCGTGCCCAGCAGGTTGGGAAAGCCAGAGCCCCGGTCCCAGGAGAGGAAGTGACTCATCCCTTCCGAGTCCCTGGCTGTGACCTCAGAACCGCCAGGCCAGGCTGACCGGGACAGACCACCTGCCCCGGCACTGCCCGCGGGGCGGGGGCGTCTCTGGGGAAGGCGACACGAAGGACTCTCTTCCCAGAGCCTGCGCCCCAAACCAGGAAATCAAACCCCGAAGGCCCGCTCGCCCGCACCCGAGCTGGGGAGGAGGGGACCGTCACTCACTACGGGTTTAGGGTGTGAAGCTTTGGTGCAGCTCACGCACGTGTGAGCAGTAGCAACCCCTCGGAACGAGAAGGCAGCCTGGGGACCCAACATGTTCCGGGAGCACTGCGAAACGAGCCATTAAAGTCACGCGGAGTGTCCCCCAGAGGATAGAAAACAATGAATGTCTAATGTCACGCATTTCGGTTTATGCGAAACGTGTTCCCGAACAGTTAAAGCTAGCAAGTGCTCCGACGTTTGCCCGTTCAATGCTTGCAACGCCAAGGCTAATGCATTCTTGTCCTTAATGGGACCTAGGTGACAGGATCACGGATCAAAGTGTTTGTAAGAGCCCAGACGGTTTCTGCGAAGCCCGCGGGGCCCCGGCGAGGGCGGCGGCCGTGTGCTGCTTCTAGGCCAGAGTCCGGGCGGCGGGTTCCAGCAGGGACGTCCCTCACGGGGGTGCACACAGGAGGGCGGACGCCAGCTGGGGACGGGGAGGAGGTGGGCCAGTGAGGCCCAGCGCTGTCACATCCCCCGGGAAACGCGCGAGGCCAGAACCAACCGGCGCACCGACGCGCCGTCCACGCGCCCCAAGCCCCGTGCGTGCGGCTGCAGCCTCCCGGGGGCTCCGCTAGCCGTCGGGACACGGTCCTCAATGCAAACTGGGCCGGGGGCTATTTCGGTTCCGCGGGTGTCGTCGATGGAGATGCCACTGGGCCTGCAACGCAAAGTAAAGAAGTGAGCTGACGGCTGAGGAGACAGCTATGACACGTTTCATGAATGAGCGAGTGTGACCGTGAGTCTTAAATAAACCGCGTGTCCCTGGGCGTGTTGGTAAGGACCGTCCCCGGGCTCAGCGTGGGCACCGGGCGGGAGCCGAGCCCCCGGGCTCCGCGTGGGCACCGGGGCGGGAGCCGAGCCCCCGGGCTCCGCGTGGGCACCGGGGCGGGAGCCGAGCCCCCGGGCTCCGCGTGGGCACCGGGGAGGGAGCCGAGCCCCCCGGGCTCCGCGTGGGCACCGGGCGGGAGCCGAGCCCCCCGGGCTCCGCGTGGGCACCGGGCGGGAGCCGAGCCCCCCGGGCTCCGCGTGGGCACCGGGCGGGAGCCGAGCCCCCCGGGCTCCGCGTGGGCACCGGGGCGGGAGCCGAGCCCCCCGGGCTCCGCGTGGGCACCGGGCGGGAGCCGAGCCCCCGGGCTCCGCGTGGGCACCGGGCGGGAGCCGAGCCGACAGCATGAGCACGACCCCAGAGAGGCCAGGGGGCAGGGGCAGGCCACCCCGTCTGAGGGTCCACTGGCCTCCCAGCCCCAGGGGACACTGGCTCTGTCCTTGGACGCCAGTCCTGCGGGCTTCTTCAAGGACAGAACTGCGCCTGTCACCTAGAGGCGAGCTTTCGGCGTGCCCCACCTCCTGCCGTGGCTGCAAAACTCGCAATAAGGAAAAAACCAGCAGCCCTGGGTCTTATAGGGGGAAAGAAACACAAATAAGACCCCTTGAGGGGGTCCGGGTGACAGGGACAGCCTCCCAGGGGAGTCCTCAGCCTGAAGGACCCGGCGTGCTCTGAGCTGCCTGTTGGTCATCGAGTCAAAAGCCTGGACGGGCAGGAGGGGGGCGGGAGACAGAAGCGGGCAGCGTGTGGCCGCCACCAGCCCAGGCACAGGAGTCCTACTGGGGGCGCGAGCCCGGTGACCGGAGAAGGCAAGTCCGCCCACCAAGGGGGCTTCCTCCGGGCCACAGGGCCCCTCGGCCTGCTTCCCCGGGTCCCCGTGAGATCGAGCAGGTCTGGCCACTCGCGCACACTCGGAGCCGGCGTGACACACCCGTGCAGTGGTGCGCGGCGCGGCGGGGAGCCCGTGACCCCACACCGAGGTGCGGCGGTAGCTCCCAGCGGGCTCGCGGGTTTTGCTGGCGGAGAGGTCCGTTCTCTGCGCGGGAGGCCACGGAGCAAAGCCGTGCTGCGCACGCCGACCGGCCTCACGTGGGGACCCCAGCCCCCACGTGGGGACCCCAGCCCCCCGCGCCCCCCCCCACAGCCTCCGCGGTTCCAACGCAGACCCCCGCCCCCCGCGGCGCGCGGCACAGCGCGTCCTAACTGACTGTGTTGTGCGTGACGTGCAAGGAGGGACAGGACCGGCTCGCGAGGGTGTGCGCGGTCCCCTCTCGCCGTCCCCAGAACGGACGTGGTGGCCACGAGGGGGCCCCGGCTTTGGTCGCCGGGGTCCACGCCGGGTGCAGAGGGGTGTCCCAGGCTGCCGGCTCAGGAGCTCCGTCCGCAGGCGTCAGTAGTTTGATGCAAGTCACTCTCTCTACAAGTACTCACTGGTTGGAGAAGCTTCTGGAATAAAGAACAAGTATTCATTCAGTTGAATTCAATGGAACAGGCCACGTAGGACAAGACTCAGCCGTCCCAATAGTTCCTTAAAGTCGTCACAGGGGCCTCACTCAAAGGGCTACGCCAGAGAACACAGCTGCCCTGACGGCGGGAAAGGCCAGCAGAGGTCACGGTCACCTAACGGCCCATGAGACACCCCGGACGCCAGAAGAGACAGAGGCGCCTGCTTCCCCCTTGACCCGGGCAGCAAAGCCTCACGTGGGCAGCAAGTCACCGGCAGGCGCCCGGCGCCCGGTGGCTGGAGCCGCGGACGGGACACACCGGCGGGCCCAGGAGGCGGTGAGGGCACGAGGCCACCGACGCAGCAAATGGCCTGGGGCCCGACCGTTGACCGGAAAAGCCAGTTTCCTGGACGTCTAGCTGCAGGGGGACATCCAAGCAGTTCCGATGAACCCCAGAGTTTAAGGTCGCCGATGGGGGACATGTCCAGGGTGAACCGTGAGTTCCTTGCGGCGAACGGGGGGACCCGCCACCCGCACGGGGGTCCGAGCACGGCCAGCCGGGGTCTGGGAGACCCTGCAGACTAAGCCTGACACGACCTGGTGGGTTTGGGACACTCCTGACAATCCAAAGGAAACGCCAGGCGACGGGGTCACGGCGTGCGCTGTTCGCGGGACGGGAGAGGACAGAAGCGAGACGCCTGCCGTCCCCCTGCGGGTGTCACCTCCGCACCTGCACAGGGCTTTGACGCGGCTTCTAGGTCACTCATTACGACACACGTGCTGAGGCCAGAGAACGTGGCCGCCCTCTCCGGGACCAAAACCTCAGGGCTGTGGGCGCCCTTCACCTTGAGCCCCCGCAGAGCCTTGGGGACCCTGGGGGTCTGGGAGCCGCTCTGCATCCTGGCGCGCCCTGGGGTCCTCTGTGGACGTCTGCGGGGGGCTCCTGTCTGCGTCCCCTCGCTGCTGCAACCACTCGTCCTGGTACCCGTTGCTGATAAGCTTGGAAAAGCTCGTGGGCGAGCCGCCTCTGTGCCCAGGCCTGCGGGGGAGACGGGCGACAGCAAGCTGAAGGGCAGACACAGGCGCGTTCTCGGCGGGCGCGCCGGCGATGGAGCAGATGCCCCTTGTCCTCCAGACGTCATGGACACCCGTCTCTCTCCCTGGGCCCCACGTTTCTAGCCCAAGTTAGTTCCGAGCCCGAGTGAGCCCCGTCCCAGCACTCCCGGCACCTGGCGTCCCGGCACCTGGCGTCCCGGCACCTGGCGTCCCGGCACCTGGCGAGAGCTCGCGTCCACCCGCCCGCACCCCGTAATGCCACACCCTCTCAGGGGGCACAGTCGCTTCTGAGCGGTCCCTCCTCGTCCACGGCCGGACGGTCCCCTGCTTCTGTCACAGCTCTGCTTCCGCCTGCCGTCCACCGGTCCCTGCACCTGTGCAGACGGTACCGGAACCTACACCGGCCCGTGACGGGGACGTGGGGAGGGCGGAAGCAGCTGGAGCCGGGCAGTCAGGCAGGACCGCCCCGAGCCGGTTCCCCGCGGGCCCCGGGCTGCCCGCGTGTACATCACGGTGAGGGTGTCCCTACGCGCCCCCCATACATGTACCTCCCTGCCCCCCGTCTGAGCGTGCCATTTGTCACACACAATGTAAGTGATTGCTTGTTTCTCTCCCCACTGGACGAGAAGTTGACACAGTCCAGCACGGACGGGGACTCTGGGACAATAGAGAGAAACAGGCCTTGGGGACCTGCCCGGAGGTGGAAACGTCCCAGCACCTCACAGGCTTTCCACCTGAGCTCAGAGCCAGCACGCGGGGGCCCCGCAGGGTTCAGGCCGCGGGGACAGAAAGCCTCAGGACCGAGCGACACCCGTGTCTGGACAGTGGGCCCCCACGTCCAAGGCAGGGTCTGCGAGGACGGGATGGGGGCGGGTCTCGGGCAGGACCCAGGCCCGTGGAGCACGGAGCAGCCTGGCAGCGGTGCCCTGAGACCACTCGACAGAGATGCAGGCGGGGGACGGCGGGGCCACACGGGCACAGAAGGCGTCAGGGAGGAAGGGAAACAGGACGGGGCTGCGGGGTGGTGACACAGGGTCACATGGCCCCAACATGGCTTCGAGGAAGCCA
Organism: Lyroderma lyra; assembly: GCA_004026885.1. Lineage (NCBI taxonomy): Eukaryota > Metazoa > Chordata > Mammalia > Chiroptera > Megadermatidae > Lyroderma > Lyroderma lyra. The sequence goes on from PVJL010014746.1 coordinate 11,751, forward strand.
GTGTCATCACACCACCGTGAGCACAGCATGCTGTCATTGTCACTCCTGTCACCTGGACCAGAGCACAGACCACAGGCGAATGGAGCATGTAGGCACCACAGGGCACTTACATGGGGGGGAAGCAGAGTCTGCTCCCCGCAGGGTCTTTGGGGCCCAGCGGGGTCCCCACTTTGCTGGGGCACTTGGAGTTGATGGCTGGTAGCCTCACCTGTGGAGGAAACGCAAAGCCCCAGTTCAGAGACACCTCAGTCGCTGGGGCTGGAGGGGCGGGGAGCTCACAGCGGCCGCCCAGCGAGCAGGGTGGGGTGTGGGGCACGTGACACATTGTGTGATGCCGCCCGTCGTTGGGGACGTGCAGATTAAAACCATGGTCAGAGGAAGCTACTAGAACAGCTTAAACCCCAACAGGATCACATGCTGGGGGGTGGGAGGCCTCCCCAGGACGCCCTATAAAGAGGGGCGGTCACTGAGGACAGCAGCACGCAGCCGGACAACCCAGCAACCCAGCTGCTGGGTGTTTGCCCAATTGGAGTCAAATGGAACCTGTGTCCACACAAAGACGTGACCGTGGCCTCACGGGCCATCTGTGCATGAGCCCGTCAGCTGTACAGGCAGACAGTCCCCGATGGCCGTGCTGGGGCCCAGGCCGGGCAGGCGGCCCCCGATGGCCGTGCTGGGGCCCAGGCCGGGCAGGCGGCCCCCGATGGCCGTGCTGGGGCCCAGGCCGGGCAGGCGGCCCCCGATGGCCGTGCTGGGGCCCAGGCCGGGCACAGGACTGCACGCGGCCTGGCCGTGCTGAGGTGACCCGGCAGAGTGAAGGCCGGACAGGCCGAGGTCCGCGTGTGCGTGCCCAAGGCGGTGGACCTGTCCTTTCCGGAGATCTCCGCCCACTTCCGGTCCACGCTGACGCCATGGCAACAAGAGACGTGCCACGGGCCACCGCCACCTCACTTACTCGGGGAGCCACAGGCAAAGGGACGGACGCCACCCGTCACGGCCCCGTCACCTTCTTCCGCTCCTTCTGCGGCTCCTCGGCCTCTCTCTGCCAGACCGTCTTCACGTCGAAGTCGAACGGCCCCATCCGGGACACGTAGGTGCCGTCGGCCAGCGCCGGGCTGAACTCCTCGTAAACCATGTAATCGGGCACGCGGGCCGCGGGCGCCCTGCACAATCAGAGGGGGCCCCCACGCCGCCTCCTGACGCCCCCAAACTGCACAGCCGGGTCAGCCGGGCCTCAGCGGTCCCGGCAGCGGGGCGGGGGTGGGGGAGGCGGGGAGGGGGCGGCGGGGACACTTGCAGAGCTCAGGGGAGGGCCGAGGGGACAGGAGGGTCCCTGGGAGGGCCCTGAGGTCGCGCGTGGAGAGGCCGGCAGGGAGCAGAGGGCAGGGGGTGACACGGTGACACGGTGCCCAGGAAGAGAGGTCAGGGCGTCCCCGGCCGCTGGGCAGGTGGCCCTGAGACCCACCCACTTCGTTTCAGAGAGAGTAGAGCTGGGCCACCTCCCACAGCACCTCCCTCCCCCCAATTTCGAGGATCCCCACAGGCAGGAAGGAGCCCCGAGACCGATCAGGGCTGCACGTAACAGAGGACACGGTCAGGCAGCGTCAAGGCAGGCCGCTCGCGGGCCCCAAATGTTCACAGTGGGACGCGGTCCCCGGTGCCTCCCTCCCCCGATGCCCCTGAGCGACCAGAAGACGCCCACAGGCTCCGGGAGGCCCTGGGGGGCGGGAAGGTTGATAAGGTGACTGACACGGGGACGGGGACGGGAGGGGACCGCAGGAGGTGGGCAGGGAGGAGGGGTGTGCCTGTCGGCGGGGCACCCTGGTCCAGGAAACGTGGGACAGGCCAGGGCCAAGAGAGCCTGAGGCGCTCCGTCACTGGCCCCGTCCTGGGAGCCCTCGTGGCGCGGGGTCCCCTGCTCCCTGTTGCGCCCACTCCCGCCCCTCCCCAGGGACGCGCTGTGAGCACAGAGGGGAGACTGGACTGCATTCCCTTCAAGGGGCTGGGGAAGCAGCCTGACCGTGACCCTGACCGTGAACTGAGGCCACAGGCAGAGCTGGGGAAGCCAGCTCCCCGGGTTCCCCACGTGACTTCTCAGCCTGGGGCAGGAAGCCCGGCGGTGACAGCGTGCGTAGGAATTTCCTAGCCGTCTCCCACATTTACGAGGACAGTGGCTCCCCGGGACCCTGTGGTCAGCACAGTCGTTAGGATTTCCTGTGTCTCTGCCTTTACGTAGCACCTCCGGCCTTCAGTGCCAAGAACACTTGGGGACAAGCTGCTGTCCCAGGAGCAAGGCACCGGGGGGGCCTGTGACACGGGGCATGGGAGCCTGAAGCTATGCAGCCACAGCAGCCCCAAGGGGCACAGCTCGGGGATGGGGGGGCATGCGGGAGAGTTCCAGAACTTGGGTGCTCCACCACTTTACCCTGCGCCCCCAGAGCCGGCCGACCGGTCACGTCACACCGACCTGTCACGTCACACTGCTGATTTGCCTGTCAGCGACCTGTGCTTGTGGCCAGCAGTGAGCTATGCTCCCCGTGGCGATGGCGGCCTGGGGCCCCTCCAACACTCACCGCCTCTGCTCGGCCGTGGGCGGCTTGCTGTGGTGCACGTACCAGTCGGGCAACGAGTAGGCGGCCGGGGAGCCTTTCCTGGTCCCTGGGGCAGTCCCGGCCCCCGGGGCAAAGTGCATCAGCAGATCTCAAAACCAAAGACGGGCTCCATGAGTGCTCCTGCCCCCAGGCACGAGGCAGGCCGGGCACAACGTACCGGGGGCACGGGGACTTCTGGGGTGGGCTCTGCGGGGGCGTCCACCTCGTGCAGCCCCCACCCCGCCCCTGTCCTGAGTGGTCACCTACGCTGCCAGCATCCACTGTGACTGGGAGGGTCATCCCTCAGCCAGCATCTGTGGGAGTGGAACTCGGGTCTCGGGTCTCGGGGCCGCTGCTGGCTGGCCGGCCCTCTCAGCTGCTCACCCCCCAGCTGTCCCCATGTCCTCCTGGTAGCCTCGGACAGCCTGGCTGTTGTCCTGTGCCATGCTGGGGCTGCCCCTGACCCCCACAGCATTTTAGGGAGAAGCTGCCCCCTCTGGCCCCTGCACCACCTGTCCCCTCTCTGGTTTCTCTACGGGTCATGTTTAAAACATCCCAATGCACAGGACAAGGGCAGTGAGAACACACCACAGGAAGAAAACGCTTCATGGGCTGGTCAGGAAGTGATTGCTCAGCAAGGTCACCGAAGTGCAGACACAGATGCATGGGGACAACTTCCTGACACTCTGCCGTTAGAGGCTGAACTGGGGCCGAGTCATGGCAGAGCTGCCCCCGGAGGAGAAGGCCTGAGCCAGCCCGTGAATCCAGTCCACCGCATCTGCCTTCTCCTGCCGGTGGTGTGTCCCCGCAGAGCACGCACATCCCCACGGGGTTACCGAAGTCCCCACGGCCTGGGCCAGACCCACGCCTTGTGCAGGGATATTTGCAGACGGAGAAAGGATGACAAATGCCTGCACGCGTGCATCCGTGTGTGTGTGCATGTGTGTGTGTGCACGTGTGCGCGTGCGTGCACATGCGTGCGTGTGTGAGTGCACGTGAGTGCATGTGTGTGCACGTGTGTGTGAGTGCACGTGAGTACATGTTTGTGCACACATGTGTGTGTGCGCGCGTGTGTGAGTGCATGTGTGTGCACGCATGTGTGCGTGTGTGTGTGTGCGCGCGCGTGTGTGCGTGTGTGAGTGCATGTGAGTGCATGTGTGCGCGTGCGTGCACGTGCGTGCGTGCACATGCGTGCGTGTGTGAGTGCACGTGAGTGCATGTTTGTGCACGCATGTGTGTGCACGTGTGTGTGTGAGTGCACGTGAGTGCATGTTTGTGCACACATGTGCGCGCGCGCGTGTGTGAGTGCATGTGTGTGCATGCATGTGTGCGCGTGCGTGCGTGTGTGTGTGTGTGTGTGTGTGTGTGTAAAAGCGGGTCCCCCGGAGGCCAGGCGTGCTTACCGGGCCGGCCGCCTTGCTTGGCCAGCTTCACGTACTCCGAGTCGGTCTCCTTGACCCAGTACCTCCGCATCCCCAGCAGGTGTCCGCCGGGCGAGTCCCGCAGCTTGCTGAGACCTGGGATCTGGGACGCCGGCGGGACGTCCACCGCCTTCTCGGACCGCCTCGCGGGAAGGTGGTAGTACCAGTCTAGGGGGAGGGGCCGAGGTGGAGTTGTTACTGTGTAGTCACTGCCCGGAAGAGGGCTGCACCGCGGAGGGCGCTCGTCCTCCTGGGACATCAGGGCGGGAGACACCGACCGGGACAGCGGCGGCAGAAGCGCCACGGGACGTGAGCGCTGAGAAAGCACCACAGGAAATACATGCTGGGAGGGTATGGGTGAGCTGAGATGGACCCTTAAATCCGTAGGCTTTGCACAGCAGCTGCCCCTCCCTAATGTGGGCGGGCCTCAGCCCATCATTTCAAGGACTCAGGGGCAAAGGCCGAGGCCCCCGGGGGAAGGACGCCGTCCAGATGCCTTCAGACCCAGGCTGCAGCATCGGCTACGCCCTGGGGTGCCGGCCCGCTGCCCATCCCGTCGAGGTCAGACCTGCCAGTCTCACAGCTGTGTGAGCCACTTCCTTAAAATCAGTCACTGTCCCTCTCTCTCAGGTCCTGGCCCTCTGGGCAGCCCTGCCCATCAGTAGGCACCCTGGAGATGGCCCTGGGAGGTCGGTTTGCGTAAGCAGACAAGACCCCGCAACCACGAGGCATAACCTTTACAATGTCTGAGGGACAGGACCTAGCAGGACCCACACGACAGTTCTGAAAAGGAGCAAAACCCTCCGGGACAGATGTGAGGCCTGTGCAGAAGCTCACGGAGCATCAGTGTTGGGGTGAAGGGCACCAGAGCCCCACGTCCTGACCCTGTGCAGCTCAAAGCATTTCTCAGAGCAGCAGCGTGCCACCTGTGTTTTGATTACTGATTAATCCACGGGGGACAGAGCGTCTTCTCCCTCCTCACGGGGTGCGGGAAGCTGGGGTCCACCATTTATACCCCCGGGCAGGGGAGCCAGGGCGCAAGTCACTGAGAATCAACTGTCACCAGCATACCCACAGGGCAAAGGGGACACGAATGCCCTGGAGCTTCTGTCACCCAAAGGTGATGACTGCTTGTACGGCCCCACCTCGCTGTTGTGCAGACTTGTGTGAGCGCCCTCATCTCGTCTTCAGGACATGCTGCCGAGGACAGCAGGATGACCCGCCCCCCACAGTGCTAAACCCAGTGTAGTCACAGCACCGCGGGGCTCCAGACCTCAGCTGCCACCCACCCTTGGCGGCCAGGGCCTGGGGGCGGGGCCCGCTGTGAGGGCGTGACCTCCGGCTGCGTTCTAAACCAGTCTGTGCCTCAGTTTCCTCATCGATGAGCCGGCATTAACGACACCTTGTTGTGCCGTTTTGAGGTGAAACGTCCCTGTGTAAAGGTGCTCACACGGTGCTGTTCATAAGGGGGAGGCTGCTCACTAAGACACACGAGATCACACTCAGGCTGAGGGCCCACTCAGACAAGGGGGGCTGCCAGGTTTCCTGTACCCCCCACGGCTCCCACTGGGGCCACAGTGTCACTGCTGGTGGGCACAGCCGGAGCTCCAGGCCAGTCGCACATTTAGATCCCGTGGAGACCATGCTCTGTCCCCTTGCCGGCCCCTCCTGCCTCTGCCAACCAGCGGGTGCTCTCTCCAAGCTCCTCTCCAGCCCTTCCCAAGATGGGGAGCAATCAAACCAAAGCAGGCCACAGTGTCGGGGCTTCTGCCCGCCTCCCTGCCCGGCTTCTGCACCACATGGCCACTGACACTGGCCCCTGCATGCAGGCACGGAAAGCAGGGACCTGCTGACCTCGGTTGGGGTATAGGTCAGGAGCCAGAAGAGGCCATAAGTGCAGGACAGTGGGTGCAGCTGGACAAGCAAGTGCGTACGTCAGCTCTCAGGGAAGGAGCTGTGAGAGTTCCAGGGGAGACGCTGGCACAGGGAAATTTAGAGAGAAGCTACGGCCCCAGCGACCGCCCGGCAGTGAGTGGTGACCTCCTTCGCTGAAATGGAGAACGACTACCCCCGCATTATCCTTTAAGCCTTGTTTTGAGGCTGGGGCCCAGGAGCAGTGCACCCCTTTCTGGGGCAGTGTCCCTTGTTAGTCTACATACCCATGTATGCACACGCACACACACATGTACATGCACACACATGTGCACACACATGTGCATGCATGCACGCATACATGCACACGCGCACGCACATACATGCACGCACGCACGTACAAACATGCACGCACACACATGCACGCACGTGCACACACGTGCTTGCACACACGTACACACATACGCGGGCATGCGGTGCTGGGTGCGGAGCTGTCCAGCTGCAGAGGCGGCCCACGGCCCCTTTGGCCGCTCACTCACCGCACGGGGCGTAGCGGCTGGAGGCGCCCGGGGGCTCCTTGGCGTTCCTCATGGCGGGACACTTGCGGGGCGGGTCACGATGAGCGGGGGACGCCGCCGGGTCTGCGCCCCTGCTCCGTCCCGCCGCCTCCACCGACACGGACGCAGGCGTCTCACGCCCAGGAGGGCGCGGGGGTCTGCAATGGGGGGCACACGCGTGTTGGCGCACAGCAGGGCCACGTCCCTGCCGAGTGCACCGGGGGACAAGTCCACTCGGGTACGCAGCCGGGGACCGCAGGCCCGGAAGTCCCCGCAGTCTGTGCTCCCCGCCCCGGGTGACGGGCGGTCCCCTCCCTCCCGGCCCCCTGGCAGCCGCCTCCGGCTCACCGGCTCGCCCAGGATCGGCCCGCAGCGGCAGGGGCCGAAGTCCACCCGCGGCGGGAGGCGGGGACCAGCCGAGCTCCCGGCGCGGCGCGGAACTACAACAACCCGCGTCGCCCGGGCAACGGCCGGTGGCCAACCAGAGGGCGCAGCGGAGCGCTTCAGCCGACCAATTGGGGCCAGGGGCGGGACGAGGGCTCCGCCCATCAACCGCCGGGACCCCGCCCGAGTGCGGCCCCCGAGGGGCAGCGCGGGGCTCCCCCACCAGCCCACATCCCCGGGGCGCCCCCCCCCCCCCCCCCCGGGGCCCCCCCCCCCCCCCCCCCCCCGGGGCCCCCCCCCCCCCCCCCCCCCCCCCCCCCCCCCCCCCCCCCCCCCCCCCCCCCCCCCCCCCCCCCCCCCCCCCCCCCCCCCCCCCCCCCCCCCCCCCCCCCCCCCCCCCCCCCCCCCGGGGCCCCCCCCCCCCCCCCCCCCCCCGGGGCCCCCCCCCCCCCCCCCCACGCCCGCACCCGCGGGCCCCAGAGGTGCGCTCCTCAGTCTCCCGCTTGTTTGTGCTTTATAAGAGGAGGAGGACGCCCCCGGGGAGGCAGCAAAGGGCGCTGGGCCGCTGCGGGTCGGGTCGGTGGGAGAAGCTCCCCCGCAGCGGACCTCCCCGAGCCTTTCTGGTTTGCACGCTGACAGGCCACTTCAAAAAGCCTTTGGCCCTGTTTCTAGTGTCCAGCGTCCCAACCTGGGACTTCTCAGTGCCAGCGTCCGGCCTGGCTGGATTTGGGGTCCACACTAGCAGGGGGTTGTGGCAAGCTCCCCCAAACAGAGACCATCTCTCAGCACCCTGCTCTGTGAAGCCCACCGGCCACCATGGCAGTTTGGTCACGGGGAAAGCCCCCTGACACCCAGGCCACTGAGAGAGGACCCTGTGCTGACAGGTGTGGGTCCGCTCAGGGGTCACTGTCCCAGACACGTGTCAGATAAGTCCCGTCCCCACACCTGGGACAGGAAGCAGCTTTGGGGTTTTTTTGTTGAAATTTTTTAAACATTTTAATGATGGTCATGGGGCAACCGTTTCGTTTAACAAGGTGCAGGTTCTATGACAGGGGTGGCGGTTAGACATCCAGCAGTAGGCAGATAGGACAGGAGCGGGTGACGAGATGACTTGTGACAGGAATTAGCCCCAGCGCTGTGGTCTGTCCAGCTCTCACATAATAGGGGGGGTGGGTTTTCAGGGTCTTCAGCTGGCCCCTCCCATAGGCAATCAAGACGTCACACATCACCACGTCAACTGCTTGTCCCACTGAGGCCGTCACCGAGAACGCGGGGACTTTCTGCATGATTCGCAGATCGTCCGCCTAGGGGACTGTGCGGTAACACAAGGCTATTTTTAGAAATAGTTGATCGGGGTCCCTGGAGCCGCTGTGACTGAAGAGCATCTTGTCCTGTTTCTGAACCGGGATAACGGACAAGTGAAGAACTCGCCCACGTCACGGTCTTCCTTACTAACGGAACCATAATTCGGTCTAATGAAGAGTGGCCGTAGCTTAGAAGAAAGTTGGGACTTCTGGAGTGTGATGGAAATGACAAGTGCTTGCAGATGCCACAAGTAAGAATCGAGGTGAGGGGCCGTACCCACAGAAACCGAAATCAAGGATAATCTAGTTAGAATGAAAGTATCTCAAAGTCTTTATTTCCTACTTTGTCATAGGTGGTCTGTCTGTCACACAGCAGCTCTCAGCGTTAGAAGGACCCAACGTCTCGTTATACAAGCTCACTTTGCACACAAATGTCTTCGTTTCTATTTGGAGACGTTTGGGTACCATGTGTATCTTACACCCAGAGACGATTTATGCGCCTACTTCCACATAGCTCTCTCTGTCACATATATCTTGTCCTGTCGTACACATATCTCTAAGATGGTACAGATGCAGTAGACTCTCTGTTAACCGGAACTCAAAAAACCTTTTGCCGGTTGCTTGAGAGTTTGCTTGTGAGTGCCGGTTAGCGGAGAGTCTACTGCATAGATAATGGATAAACGCCTTATTATAAATAGCCACACCTTGTACAGGTGTGTCCCACCCGTGAGCTCCGAGAAGGGGATAATTGTGTATTTGAATGCAATTCCCAAAGCCCGCAACCCTTCCTGCCTGCCGCAACCCTTCCTGCCTGCCCGTCTCTCTTGGTTCGCGCTGCTGACCGACGCTGATTGACGCGGTCGCAGGACACGTGTTCGCCAGTGGCGCTGCCCACTGGGTTACGTCCCCCAGCGCTGCACAGCTGAGAGGCCTGGTGCAGTCCCACTCCCGAACCACCTCCCGGGGACACGCTATCTCCCCCATCAACCCGGCATTTCTAAATTTCGTGTTCTCTTTTTGATGACAGTCTAAGGTAAGTTAAAGGCAAACACTTCGTTTTTGACAAATACTTACGTGTTTCAGTGTTACGGGGCAGTTTGGTTTTCAACCTGGTTGGGAAAACAAGACCATTATCTCTGCAGGCACCATCTGCAGAAAGTGTAAGAAGCCTGGGAGCCACGGGGGAGCCACGGGGGAGCCACGGGGGAGACCGTGGGGAGCCACGGGGGAGACCACGGGGAGCCACGGGGGAGACTACAGGGAGCCATGGGGGAGACCACGGGGAGCCACGAAGGAGACTACAGGGAGCCACGGGGGAGCCACGGGGGAGACCGCGGGGAGCCACGGGGGAGCAGAGATGGGAGTGAAAGTGGGACAGCCGCACTCGAGCTCAGCCTGCCGTCCACATGCCCGAAGCCACTGAGGAATCAGGCCACAGAGAAGATGGTGACTCGTCAGGACGAGTCTGTTTCTAACCCAGTGGTTTGACAGTGTTTTTAAATAAGTACACAAAACATAAATGAATTTAAAAATGATACTGATTTTAAGAAAGAAAATTTCAAGCCAAAGGAGGAAGAAATGAAACAAACAGGTAGACAAGGGAAAGGAGAGCCCCGGAGAGTACGTGTCTCAACCACATGAGAGGAACCACTCAGACTTGCTCGTCAGAAGCCAAAGGAAACTTCTGAGACACCACCTGACGCACCTGCCTGGTCGGCAAAGAGGAGGAGTCTCATAAGACGTCATGTGGGTGAGTCGGAGCAAACTCCCTGAATTCCCAGGGGAAAGTCCAACTGGTAGCGACTGTGCAGAGGGCAAAGGCAGTACTTATCGTCATGCACACGCTCACACGCACGCGCACGCGCACAAGCACACACACTCATGTACACACACGCACGCACACGCGCACACATGTGTACACATACCCACGCGCACGCACGCGCACTCACGCACGCGTGAGCACACACTCACGCACACTCACACACATGCTCACACGCACACACGCTCGCGCACAAGCACACACATTGATGTACACACACACACTTATGCACATGCTCATGCACATGTGCACACACACGCATGCGCACACATGCACGCTCACACACATGCATGCGCACACATGCACACTCACACACATGCATGCGCGCACACACTCACACACATATGCTCACGCACATGCGCACACACTCTCGCACACTCACACACACGCACACTCACGCACACGTACACACACGCTCTCCCTGCACACCCTCTCGGACGGCTCACACTCGCAGCACAGCTAACCATGGTGCATCCCTGCACATTGTCTCCAGTACCTACATGCCCCTCGGAAAGGAACAGGGTGGACACCCCCAGGGTGAGACTGCGGCCCTGAGGGAAGGACAAAGGTCATCAGAGGAGAAAGACTTCCAGGGTGTGTTTCCAATGAAAAAATCACGGAACACGGTTTACAGACCCATGAGCTACCGTGTATTCGAACAACGTAGAGATGAATTCACGTGTACGTACGTGTCTGCCCAGGTCCACGTCCGCGAACACATTTACACGCGTGTACTCGTGTGTTTGTACACGTGTGCCGTGTCTTTCAAAGAAAATGGTGACGTGGGTGCTGGGAAGGAAGGGGACCGCCACCTAGAAGGCAGCAGTGAGGTGGCACTTGGCTCCGTACCGATTTGCCGCTTTTGAGTTGGGGACCACGGGGTGAGGACGCGGAGAGTTGGGGTTTCCCTGGGATTCGCTTGCGGGCAGACACCTCAGAGTCAAAGGGGAAAGGAGTGAAACGGCACAATGAACTCACCCCGAAACCGGCCTACGGTTCCAGCACGAGCACCTTAACCTCACGGGCGGCCCACAGCTCCGCGCTAAGACACGCAACGACGTGGGCGGCACGGCTGCCGGTTTCCAGACCACAGGGGCCCCTGGGGCCGGAGGCGGACGGGCGAGGTCGGGGCCTGAGAGTTGGGGTGCTCCACTGTGCTCGTGGAATTTTGTTTTTTAAAAAGTTCTGCAGCAAACGCAGAAAGGCTGGTGTGTGACCGCGGGGCGGTCGGCCTGGGGACCTCGGCGACACGGGGCAGGCGTGGAGGTGGGGCAGTGAGGCCGGGCGGAGGGGGAGGGGGCCCGGGCACACCGGTGACACGATGCTGCGCCATTGTGACACGGCACAGAAGGGCGAGGCCACAGGGCAGCCAGGGGTGCCAGGGTTTGCTCACTCACGGTCTCCCCTGGACGGCGCAGCACCGCGAAGGGAGGAGGCAGAGCGTCACGTGCGGTGCCATGTCCTGCCGGCTGGGGGACAGGAGCCCCACCGTGGGTACGAGCGAGGGGCGGAGTCCGTCTCGGGGCGCCCGGCCGATCGGGGACCCTCCGGAAGACGAGGCCGGCGGCGGGGGCGGCCAGGCCGTGCAGCAGGGGCCCGGGGCCCCGGACGCCAGCAGGTGTGTGACCTTGCAGAAGGGCCCCCGCGCCGTCTCGGGGAGTCCCCGCCATGCGGCGCCGTGGGCACTCTGCTCACTCGGAAAGTGACCGGGTCAGAACCGGGCTGCTTCCAGGAGACGCGCGTTTCCAGACGCGTCCGGAAGGCCCTCGCGCGCCGCCCTGTCTGCGGCAGGCGGTCTGGACGCCGGGGCCCGGGGACCCGTGACTGTGCCGGACGCCGGGGCCCGGGGGCCCGTGACTGTGCCGGACGCAGGGGCCCGGGGGCCCGTGACTGTGCCGGACGCCGGGGCCCGGGGGCCCCTGACTGTGCCGGACGCCGGGGCCCGGGGGCCCGTGACTGTGCCGGACGCCGGGGCCCGGGGACTCGTGACTGCGGGCGGGGACGAGCATGGCAGAGACGAGGCCGCCCTCTCCAAAGCACTGACCTCGGCGGCAGGACAGGCCCACCGCCCCCGTGGCCGCCTCTGGGCGGTGCTGCGGGAGCTTAGACACGGCCTCCCGGTGGGGTGCACTGCACAATGCGGGGGACCCCGCTGGAGCCCACCACAGCGGCTCCTCTCACCCCCGCACACGTGGGATCACCTGCAAGGGCACAGGGGGGGCCCTGGCCACTCGGGTGGGCGCAGCACCCGCGCCCCCGTGCTGCCCGCCCCACGCGGCCTGCGGGCAAAGCCGACGCGGAAATAACCAAAGACCCTTCCCGAGGGGAACAGCGATGCGCCAGCCCGGCACCTGTCCTCACAAACGACCTGCCACGGGGGAGGGGTGTTGTGTGTGACGTCACAGCCCGGGACAGCCAGCAGCTCCTGCAGAGGGAAGCACAGGGGTCGGGGGGTGTGGGGAGCCCCGAGGGGCTTTTGCAGGGTACCCCCAGACGGCCGGGCTTAGCAACCACCTACGCAGCTTTGGTGAACGTGGGATGTGGGCATTTTCCCATGATGCCACCCGTCGGGGGGCTCTCCCGGCTGCAGTGACCGTTGAATAGCTCTCTTCAGACAGCGACCCCCCCAGCATGACCAGTCAGTCCTACACAAGGGGGTGGTCTCGGGTGCACCTCCTTGGTTAGCTGCTTTTGGCACTGTCCCCCGACCCCAGACGGCCAACCAGCGCGATGGCACTCTGGGGGGAAACGAGCTGCTCAGCGTCCACACGGGGCAGCTGGTGGCTCTGCCCTGTCTGGTCTACACGCCGGCAGCGCCCAGGTCCGGTTTGGAGCCGCGGTGTGGCCGCCACGGCCGGCCGACAGCTCAGGCCCGGTCCCTGGGGCACACCCGCCCGTCACTGCTTCGCTCACGCAAGGGGGTAACGCGGGGTCGCGGCGGCCCATCCATCGCGCAGGAAGTTCAAGAACAAGAAGCGTGTGTTCAGGGCACACGTGTGACACGACGCGGGGCCCGGACACTGGGCACTTCCAAGGCCACTCTGCGTGCACCTGGAGGCGGCCACTGTGCCTCTCGGCTGACGGGGACCGAGCAACAGAGCCCACGTGGCCGGGGTGGCCGGCTGGACCGCCGGGACCTTTCTGAGCGGTGACCCAGTGTTTCTCCCGTGTGTCACGTCGTCGTCGGTGAACGATCCGCCTTCCTCTGGCCCGACCGACGTCCTCGGGAGGAGGTTTCGGTGCAGCTTCTCCCGGAACGCCCCGTCCCCTGCCGTAACCTGATGAGTGTTTTTCTGTCGTCGTTGGGTGTGAACACACACCTGCAGCCCCGGGTACGACCGCGTGGCAGAGCCCACGGAGGCCAAGTGCACGGCGGGCCGCCCAGCCGGGCCCGTCTGGGGAGGACACCGCCGAGAAACGCGCGCGCCCAGCAGACACGTGCGGGAGGCCTCGTAGTGCGTCGTGTGTCGTCGTCCCTGACGCCCATCCCCCACAGGGGCACGTGGGGACGGGGGTGGGACACCTGCCAGCACGCAGACACAGAGCGGGGGGTGCGCGCAGACACGCCACGTGAGGTGTCCCCACACACACTGGGCAGGGACAGGGCTCGGGCCTGCGGGGTGGGCGTGCGGGGTCGGGTGGGCCCAGGGGCTGCTGGTGGGCGGTGGGGACAGGGCTCGGGCCTGCGGGGTGGGCGTGCGGGGTCGGGTGGGCCCAGGGGGCTGCTGGTGGGCGGTGGGGACAGGGCTCGGGCCTGCGGGGTGGGCATGCGGGGTCGGATGGGCCCAGGGGCTGCTGGTGGGCAGTGGGGGTGCTTCGCCTTGCCCGGGCTGCGGTCACCTGGGTAGGTTCGTCCCGTGAAGGCCCCCCAAGCTGTGCAATTGCGGCGTGTGTCCTGTTCTACTCATATGTGTGTTCTACGCTGCACACGAAGTGCACGAAAGGTCGTGGCAACCGCAGGAACTATCGGATGGCTGTCTGCTTCGCAGTTCCTGAGCTCGGTACCTGACGGCCACAAACTCCAACTCTGACCTGTGTGTGTAGGTCCTTCTACACCTAGCCCCAAGGATGACCCCTGCTCCCCTCTCTGCAGCACGTGTGCGAAGACAGCACCCGTGCACACATAAACACGCGTGACAGCAACAAGTGTGAGGGGGATCCACGCACACCGCCCTGAAATCTCTCTACGTCATGTCAGAGATGACGGATCAGGAACGAAATTAGCTCCCAAATCCCACCCAGCAACAGCACGTCCGTTGACTCGGTTGTAGCTGTTTGAAGTTGAAATCGAAGGCTCTTAGGGGTGTAGGGGTGACCCCGTCTGTCGCTGTGTTCTTTTTAGGCTGGCTCAGTCACGGAGGACCGTCGCGGGGGTGCTGCTCGTACTGACGCTTCTTCTCGTAGGTGAGTCTCACCAAGCAACGCCCTGAACGCCGGGCTTGTATTTTTCCTTTCAGCGCATTACATATGTCGTCCCGCCACCTCTGGCTCTCATGGCTTCTGATGACAGCTGTGATGATGACCTTCCTGAGGACCCCTCGTGCGGGACAAGGAGAATTTCTCTGGCAGTTTCAAGGTTCCCTGTCTCTGGCTGTTGGCTGACCGCAGTGTGTCTTGGAATCTCTCTGAGGTTGCCCTCGTTGGAGTGTGTTGAGGCTCCTGGATGTATAGATGGACGCCTTCCATCGCCTTGGGAAGTTTTCAGTCATTATTTCTCCAAATACGAGGGCCGTCCAGCCAGTATCCGGCCACGTAACGTGGAAAACAGAGGCCTTTGTGGCCGACGGTCCTCCGGACAGCCCGCACAGTCCTCCTGCGTCTTTGTGGTCTTCGGGACTCCCGCACCGTGCACGCTGATGCGTCTGGTGGGGCGTCGGGCGGAGTCCCGCAGGTCACGCGGGCTCCGGTCACACGGGCTCCGGTCACACCTCCCTTCTCTTTCCACTGCAGCTGTTCGGACTCGGCGATTCTATCCGCCCCGTCTCGGAGCTCGTCGAGTCCTCCCTCCGCCGCTCGAGCCTGCCGTGCAGCCCGCTGGCGCGTTTCCTAATTCCGGTTGTACTTTTCTCATTGTAGTTTCTTTTGTACTTGTTGCCTCCAGAATTTAATTTGGTTCCTTTTATAATTGATGTTCTCATTTCATTCACGCACCACTTCTTAGGTTTCCTTCCATCCTTTACCCATGGATTCCTTTGCTTTTTGAGCATATTTAAGACAGTTTGACTTAAAGTTTTTGTCCGGTAAGTCCAGCATTTGGGCTTCCTCGGGGATGGCTTTAGCCCCCCCCCCCC